>RCUC01119941.1:0-22090 GCA_003697995.1 Taxidea taxus jeffersonii | reverse complement strand
CCCCCCCCCCGCCGCCTACTTGTGATCTCTGTCAAATAAATAAATAAAATCTTTTAAAAAAAATATCATTCTCCGTATCAGGAAAGAGTCAGTGGAGAATGACAGGGAGTGGGAGGGAAGTGGTTTTTTTCCCCCAACTACTGATAGCTTTGATCTACCCCCAACCATAGCAAAGAAGACATAACCTCCACCTGAAAACTAGGGGACATGTGTTCCTGAGAAAAATGTAGACAGGGAAGCAGTGACATTCTTATTCAACCTTTGATCAGAGATCTGCAAACATACATGTTTGCCGTATGTGAGCAATTAACCGAAAAACACTACAGGTCTGATGTGGAAGAAAAAAAACAACAAAGGACACCAACAAGATTCGAGCATACCAAAAGCAAATAATGGTTGGTGAGTTCGCTTTTTGGTGACAAAAATCAAATGATTCTATGGATTCCTACTTTCAGTGGTATTCTATCTCTGACTCCATTGGATGTTGGATAGTGTGGACTCTTTTAAGGCAGTCCGCATTCAAAAGACAAGCTCATCTTGGTTTCTGAGCCCTGGTGCTGGCAGATGCAGGAGGCATATATAGAGGACAGTTAGCCCACTGACCAGTGTAAGGGCTGCCACTGATACTGATCATGGAGAACCATGCTTGTGAAATCTTCCCGGTGGGTCTCTGGGCATGGCCATCTCCAGGTTTCCTGCTTCCTCAACACCAGAAAAGAGATCTGTGTTAAATTCATGTGCTCAAGATCAGAGGGCATGAGGCTGACCTAGAGCTAGCCTCCTGAATTCAGAAGGGAATTTGTGTTCATCTTTCTCCACCATTTACTCATTTCAAAGGCCAGGCATTCATTCAATAAACATTTTCCAGGCAAGTACCATAATCCAGCACTGGGAAAAAAAAAAAAGGAAGCTGGTATAGTGTCTTCAGAGACTACAGAGTCACTTAGGGGACACAGATGTATACAATTTTTTTAAAATATATAATAACACAGTATAAAACATGCCCCGTTAGAAATAGGGACCAGGTATAGTACTAGACAAAGCGGGAAACAGGTTGACCAGAAAAGGCATCACAGAATTAATAATAATAGGTACCATGGATTGAATTCTAACCACGTGCTAAGAGGGGTTATTAGCATAATGGTTAGGCATGCAGGCTTCTGAGTTAGACCCAAGTTCAAATCTCAGCTGTGTCATTTACCAATGAGCAAATAACTATCCCAGCCTCCATTTCTCCTGTGTAGAATGAGGAGGAACACTTGTCTACCAGACCCACTATCAAGGTGAAAGTCAGTGAGGCACCCTGTATGTTTAACACATAGGGCTGCCAGAATGAATTACATACTTGGTGGTTTCAAAGAGCAGGAATGTACTTACCCAGTCACATTTCTGGAGGCTAGAAGTGTGAAGTCAAGGTGTCAGCAGAGCTATGCTCTCCCTGAAGGCTCTAGCGGGGGAATCTTTCCTCGCCTCCTTCTAGCTTCTGGGTGTTGCCGGCAATTTGTAGCGTTCCTTGGCTTGTAGTGTGTCGCTCCAATCTGTCTTCACATAGCCATCCCCCTGTGTGTCTGTACAGATTTTCCTTTTCTTACAAGGACGCCAGTCATACTCAATTTAGGACCCACCATAATTCAGTATGACTTCATGAGGATTGCACCTGCAAAGACCGTATTTCTCAAGGTCACATTCACGGACTCGGGTGGAAATGCATTTGCGGGGAGGGGGCACTATTCAATGCAGTACACACGTCAGCTAAACACTCCATCAATACTGGCTGTCAAAATTATGATTATTATTAAATTCTGACCTTAGAGATCAGCATTGTCCTCATCGAACAATAAACTGAAATGTAAGAATTAGGTAATTCACTGAAGCAAATTGCAGGATTAAGATTCAAATGTGCCTTGTCTGAATTTAAAATCTAGGTGGGATGGGGTACCTGGGTGGCTCAGTTGGTGAAGCCCTTGGTTTTGGCTCAGGCCGTGATCTCGGGGTTGTGAGATCCAGCCCCTCATTTTGCTCTGTGCTCAGCGGGGAGTCTGCTTGAAATTCTCTCTGCCCTTCTCCCCTGTCCCCCCACACTCACACTCCTTCTCTCTCTCAAATAAATAAATCAATCTTAAAAAAAAAAAAAAAAAGATAAAACCAGGGAGGGTCACCAGCCACCATCATGCAGGAGCCGAGAGGAAGTCATCCTGTCACACAAGCAAGTTCTCCAAGCAGCACTAACTGGGTTGATAGGGCATGGAAAGGGGGATGAAGGTGGGCAAAACATCGATGTCCTGAATCCCTAGAGGGCAAGGCCAAAAGACCCTTGTGGACTTAATGAACCCAACCTCCTCACTGCTTAGGGGAGTAGACAAAGACTGAAAACAGGATGATTTCCCTAAGGCCCTGTGTCTGGTTGGTGTAAGATTTAGACTTCTATCCACCATCTTTGGCCTCAGGTCCAGCACTGCTGTTTTCTTCCCACCCCCTCCCTCCCGCCGCCGGCTACTTCCCTCCCTCTCTCCCACCTCCCTACTTCCCTCCCTCTCTCCCACCTCCCTATTTCCCTCCCTCTCTCCTTCCCTTCCTCCCTCCCTCCCTTCCTTCCCTCCTTCCTTCCTTTTTGATGGTGGCCACAGGCAAGGCCAGAGAACATGGGCCCCCTGGATGTCAAGGTGGCCCTGATCTTGGGGACAGCTACTTACCCACATGGGAGCCAGAGCTCAGCTTCTCCACCCCCCACCCCTACCCCAGACAAAAAGCCTGGTTTCATACCTGCTAAACCAGTATAAAAGTTGAGACGCTCAAGTGAAATGCTCAAGGCTTCCCTGGAGGAGATAATGTGGCAGTGTTGATTCAACCTGCAGAAAGGTACAAAAGCGTGAAGGTCAGATGCAGAGCTGAATGTTCTTGAGATCCTGTCAGCACACAGTGGGGTGGGCTCTGTTTTCAACGTTAAATAAGATTAGCAATCACTGGCAGTTACCCTAGACAATTTTTTGAAATCTCTGAGATTGGTAACCACATAGGAACATGTAAGTCTTGTACCTGGCTCCTGCCAAGGCCCAGGGACTGAACGCCCCAGGTCCCTCACCTTGTCTTCTGTCTCCACACCACAGCCCAGGAGACCTTTCCAATTCACAGCCTGGTCATGCCCCTACCCTCATTGCCTGCTTCCCCATAACCTTCAGCATAAATGTTAAGCTGTTTATCCCAGCTCAAAACCCCTGAGGATCTGCTATCCGTGTCCCTACAGTTTTACCCAGAAAAACATATTTACACACTCACACATGTTCTCCCTAGCTCACTCTGCTTTAGCCTCCCAGCTCTGATCATATCCCAGCCCCCACGAGCCACAGTGCCTTTGTACATGCCCAACATGCCCCTTCTGCTCTGCCTCTGCCCACTTTATAACCTCTAATTACCCTGAATGTGTATGTACATCCAGTGCTAGGAAGCTATACTAAAGGGTACTTGCACAGATGCACAAAGATAGATACTCAAGAATGCTCATTGCTTTATTTCTTGCGTTAGAGAAAAATACGGCAAGTCTATCTGCAGGTGAAGTAGCATGTGTGCCTCATTCTGTAGCCACTGTGGGCTGGTAGAATGAAGCCAGGCATGTGTGGATGCATGGGGAAAGACCTTCAGGACATACTGGAGGAGTCCTAGAGGGTCCTCTACAGCAGGGGATGTCTTCTGTGTTCTTGAGTAGTGTCTTCAGTGGGGAGCTGGAGGAAGGGGTAGGAGGGGAGTTTAACATCAGTGGACTCAGGTGTCCCTAGCACACCCATCCCTGGGTATTCAGATCACAGAACACACATCCTTGTGCTGTTCTTGTATGAGCCATGTGTTACTGTGTTGCTGTCACTGACTGAATGAGAAAGCATCTGTAACATTCACAAAGTGAGCCTGGATGCAGATGAAGCCGGTACTGCTATGTTCTGGGTGTATTCCATCGAAGGTCAGAAACCTGCATTCAGATTGTCAACCTGTTGCTGGCTAGGTCTCTCACTTGGGGCAAGTGTCTTTGCCTGTGTGCCTGAGCTTTCCCTCCACCTGTGCATGGCGGGAAGTGGAAGAAATCCTCTCTGTGGTCTCTTCGTCGCAGGAGTGTATTGGTGCATTCTTCTTGAGGCTTGTGCTGTGTTCATAGGAGTCACTTCTTGTGTATTGTTAACAAATTATTTGTGTGTGCCAAGTCATAGGCGCCGTTGTGAGCCTTTTAAATGTCCTGACCATTTTAAAAGCACCTAGCAGCTGTGTGAAATAAGTACTCTTAACTCCATTTTGTAGAAGGAGAATGAGATCCAGAGATTATGTGTCTTGTCCAACAAAGTCATGCAGATAGAAAGCCATAGAACTGAGCATAATTCCAGGCAATCTGACTGTTATGGAACCTGGACTGGATCCTGGCCAAAAAAAAACAAGCCGCACTGGGAGACCTTGGAGGGTCAGATGTTTATTTCATGCCGGCGGGCCCAGAGGAGAGTGATCTCTCAAGGTCTGAGCCCCAAGCACAAAGGGGCGGTTTGTACACTTTTACTTCTGTATCTGTGCCACTCTTGTGGCCGTGACCAGTGGGGCAGGGGAAAACCTGGAGTGCCCTGGAGCTGGGACTGGGATTCCCTTGCTGGACTGGTCGGCCACCTCAGAACCCAGATTTTCCTTATCATTTCCCACTTTGATGCCCCTTTAAGCACCTAGTTTAGAGGACATCATCTTTATTATCTATGGGGCAACAGTGAGTAAGGCTCAGCTGGACTCTGATCTTGGCAATCTGAGCAATGTAGACCTGGTAAAGGCATTAAAAATACAAGGACCAAATTCTACTATGAGGAGGGGGCCGAGGAGGAGGAGGAGCCAAGGGAACCATTTGCCAATAATGGTAATGCGAGAGTTTGCCCTCCTGCCAGGTCGGGCAAGCTAAAGGCAGTGAAGAGGAACCACACCCCAGGCAGCAGAAGACCAGGACTGCCTGGGTTCAGAAAGACCATAGTGAAATGCACTTAGGAGTAGACAGCAGAGGGCCAGCAAAAGTGGACGGCCCCCCACTTAGAGGGCGCCATCGTGGCTCGCCAGGCGATACAACCTGTGGACAAGTAAGTAGAATATAACACCCTACGGTCACCCAAGAAACAACAGTAATGCCAAGTCTCTGGGGAAAGTGCAGCCAGAAGGGGCAACAGAGCTGAGTCTGACCCCTAGGATGAGGGATATCGTGCTGCTGAGAATGAGGGAGCACAGCGAGCAGCGTCCCTTAGTCGGTGGGGTCTCGTCGGAGGCGAAGCTGGAGTGGGTGTGCGGGTTTTGGCTGGACTTGCCATCGCTCTGGTTCTTTGTCCTAGTGAGGGGCTTTTCTTCACTGTGGAGTGGTAGGCCCGCAGGTGACACAGGAGACCTTAAAGGCAGCAGGGGTGGTTAGAACAACCGAGTGAGACCCTGTCCACTGTGGTTTGAGGGATTCCCTTTTCCAGTCTTTGACCCACACTGAGTCTCTGGCCTGGAAGGTATGCACCTGGGACCCTGAAGAGACAGGGGCCCTCTCAGTGGTGCACCTTTATCATTTATTTAGGGTGGCTCCCAGGCCTGAAGTTGTTTTTTTCTTTATCTCCAATCTGATGTAAGTTTCCTGGAAGACTCCCCAGGCACAGGGGAGCCTGTCCATACACTAATCTGAAAGGGGAGTAACTTAGTGTCCCGGGTGTGCAGTGGGCACTCGGGAGGGCCAGGGGTGGCAGATCTGGCCTTCGGAGGCTAGTCTCCTGACAAAACTTTGCTAAGATTCCCTTGAGGGTGCGATTCATTCACTTTACTTTCCTTGAGCTTTGGGGCCGGAAGGCACTGTGCAGCCTCCAAGTGATGTTGAGAGACTTGGTTAAGACCTATACAGTGTCTGCTACAAATGCGGGCCCATCGTTACTGTGGATTGTTAACGGCAGGCTGAACTGGGGCATAATCTCCCATAAGAGAACTTTGGCTCCTTCCTGGCTTCACTCTGTCCTGTTTGGGAAGGCTCTGACCCATCCAGAGAATGTATACACTATTTTTTTAAATTTATTTTTTTCAGTGTTCCAAGATTCATTGTTTATGTACCACACCCAGTGCTCCATGCAATCCATGCCCTCCTTAATACCCACCACCAGGCTCACCCAACCCCCCCCCAAAACCCTCAGTTTGTTTCTCAGAGTCCACAGTCTCTCATGGTTCATCTCTCACTCTGATTTCCTCCAACTCCCTTCTCCTCTCCATCTCCCCATGTCCTCCCTGTTATTCCTTATGCTCCACAAGTAAGTGAAACCATATAATAATTGACTTTCTCTGCTTGACTTATTTCACTGGGCATAATCTCCTCCAGTCCTGTCCATGTTGCTACAGAAGTTGTGTATTCATCCTTTCTGATGGAGACATAATACTCCATAGTATATATTCCTCATCCATTCATCCATTGAAGGGCATCTAGGCTCCTTCCACAGTTTGGCGACTATGGCCATTACTGCTATGAACATTGGGGTACAGATGGCCCTTCTTTTCACTACATCTGTATCCTTGGGGTAAATACCAACTAGTGCAATTGCAGGGTCATAGGGTAGCTCTATTTTTAATTTCTTAAGGAATCTCCACACTGTTTTCCAGAGTGGCTGCACCAACTTGCATTCCCACCAACAGTGTAAGAGGGTTCCCCTTTCTCCACATCCTCTCCAACTCTTGATGTTTCTTACCTTGTTGATTTTGGCCATTCTAACTGGTATAAGGTGGTACCTCAGTGTGGTTTTGATTTGAATCTCTCTGATGGCTAATGATGATGAACATTTTTTCATTTGCTGTTAGCCATTTGTATGTCTTCTTTGGAGAAGTGTCTGTTCATGTTTTCTGCCCATTTTTTGACATGATTATGTTTTTTGGAGTGTTGACTTTGAAGAGTTCTGTATAGGTCGTAGATATCAGCCCTTGGTCTATGGTGTCATTTGTGAATATCTTCTCCCATTCCCTCAGTTGCCTCTCTGTTTTGATGACTGTTTCCTTTGCTGTGCAGATGCTTTTTACCTTGCTGAAGTCCCAAAAGTTCATTTTCACTTTTTGTTTCCTTTGCCTTTAGAGACATGTCTTGAAAGTTGCTGTGGCCAGTGTCGTAGAGATTATTGCCTATGTTCTCCTCTAGGATTTTGATAGATTCCTGCCTGTTGAGGTCTTTCATCCATTTTGAGTTTATCTTTGTGTATGGTGTAAGAGAATGGACGAGTTTCATTCTTCTCTACATAGCTGTCCAATTTTCCCAGCACCATTTATTGAAGAGACTGTCTTTTTTCCACTGGATATTTTTTCCTGCTTTGTCGAAGATTATTTGACCATAGATTTGCGGGTCCATATCTGGATTCTCTACTCTGTTCCGCTGGTCTATGTGTCTATTTTTGTGCCAGTACAATGCTGTCTTTGTAGTAAAGCTTGAAATCATGCAACGTGATGTCAGCTTTTTCTTTTTCAACATTTCCTTAGCAATTTGGGGTCTCTTTTGGTTCCATATACATTTAGGATTGATTGTTCCAACACTTTGAAAAATGCTGGTGGAATTTTGATTGGGATGGCATTGAAAGTATAGATTGCTCTGGGCAGCATAGACATTTTAAAAATGTTCATTCTTCTGACCCATGAGCATGGAATGCTTTTCCATCTTTTTGTGTCTTCTTCAATTTCTTTCATGAGTGTTCTTTAGTTCCTGGAGTACAGATCCTTTACCTCTTTGGTTAGGTTTATTCCAAGGTATCTTATGGTTCTTATTTCCTTTCTGTATGTTCATTGTTAGTGTATAAGAAAGCAACTGATTTCTCTACATTGATTTTGTATCCTGCCACATTACCGAATTGCTGTATGAGTTCTAGTAGTTTGGGGCTGGAGTCTTTTGGGTTTTCCATATAAAGGATCATGTCATCTGTGAAGGGAGAGAGTTTGACTTCTTTGCCAATTCGAATACATTTTATTTCTTTTTGTTGTCTGACTGCTGTTGCCAGGATTACCAGTACTATGTTGAACAACAGTGGTGAGAGTGGGCATCCTTCTTGTGTTCCTGATCTCAATGGGAAGGATGTCAGCTTTTCCCCATTGAGAATGATATTCGCTGTGGGTTTTTCATAGATCGATTTTAGGATGTTGAGGAATGTTTCCTCTGTCCCCATTCTTTGAAGAGTTTTAATCAGGAATGTGTATACTATTACTAGGAGACATCTGAACCCCTGCTTGCCTGCACAGCTGCGAAGTCTATTTTTGGCTCTTTGAAAGGGGTTACTCCCATCCTCTGGACACCTGGCAGGGGCCACAGGGCAGGCCAGGCATTGTTTTTTAGCACATTACGTACCAGTCACTGGTTGCTCAGCACAGTGCCGGCAGCTGGCTGATGCAGCCTTGCTTCTAGAGAAGGGCCTCTAATGCAGTTTTTCCCAGGTGGGTGAGTCAGTGGTATTTCTTGACTAGATGCTCTCCTGTTGCTGTTGGGATGAAGACGTGCCCGTCTGGCATCACCCATCAACCTTTTTTAGTCAGCCATGGCCCATTTTTCTCTTCTTAGTGTAACTGGGTAGAGGGACTTCTTCCAGGGGTGTCAGGGCCATGAGGGAAGGGGCTCTGTCCATGTCCTTACTGGCTGTGGTCTTGGCAGCCTCATTTGCCAGACGATTTCCCCAAGCTATGGGGTTATCTCCTTTCTGGGGTCTTGTACAGTGCAGGATTGCTGCTTCTCTTGGAAGCCAGGTGGCTTCAAGGAGTTTTAGAATCTCTTCTTTGTTTTTGGTAGCTTTTTCTGCAGCAGTTAGGAGGCTCCTCTCCTTGTAGATGGTCCCCTGTAGATGCACAGTAGGGAAGACATACCAAGAGTCAGTGTGGATTTTGACCTGCTTGCTATCACTGAGGGCTTGGGCTCGGACTAAGGCATATAGTTCAGCCTGTTGTGCTGACCGTCCAGCTGGTAATGCCTTAGCTTCTAGGACTTCAGTGGTCGTGGTCACTGCATAACCCGCTTTCTGGGCACCCTCTTGTGGTAATTGCTGCCATTGCTGAACAGCATGAGCTCTGGATTCTTTATGGCTTAATCCTATAAGTCTGGATGTCTCACACAGACTTTATCAGTTACCTCAGAGCAGTCATGGTCTAGTTCCCCCTCTTCTGTGGGAAGAGACGTTGCTGGATTTAATGTCCTTACTGTTCCGAGGGTGAACCATGGATTCTCGCAAAGGAGCCCTTGGTACTGTGCTAGCCGGGAGCTGGAAAGGAAGCGGTACCCCAGTGTATTCATGAGGGACGTAACATGAGGGACCTGGGTGTTAAGTTCTTGTCCCAGGGTGAGCCTGTCTGCCTCCTTAATGAGTAGGACTGTGGCTGCTAGCTCCCTGAGGCACGGGGGCCATCTTGCTGCCACAGAGACCAGTCTCTGACAGATATGCAGCTGGCCATTGTCAGGGGCCAACTATCTGGGTAAGTACACCGAGCGCTATCTTTTTCTATGTACAAGATTGAAGGGTTTTTCTATATTTGGTAGGCCCAGGGCTGGAGCCTGCCCAGGGCAGCCTTTATCTCTGTGAAGGCGGCTTCTGCTTTCTCAGTCCAGGCAGGGGGTTTTCGATTTGGTCCCCCTAGGAGATCATGGAGGGGTCTTGTTACTGCTGAGAATCCAGGAATCCGGATGCGGCAGAATCCTGCAGGCCCCAGGAATTCACATAGGCCCCTTCTTTTCTGGGGCTGTGGCAAAGAGATAGTGGCTTGCTTTCTCTCTGGCCCTAGTTCTCTCTTCTCTTGGGTGAGGAGGAAACCAAGGTATCAGACCTGTTGTTGGCATATTTATGTCCTCTGTGAGATTTGATATCCTGAGTTTGACAGGAGCTGTAAGCGATCCTTTGTGCCTTTTGTGCAGTCACTGTCGAGGTCATCCACATCCTGGAGGAGGGTGCATGGATTTGGGACGACTGGGTGCAGGGAGATGGCTACCTTGCTGATGGCTGGAGGTCTTGAACTGGTCGATATCCCCTCCTGGCTTCCTGACCGGCAGGAGTGGGGTATGCCAGGCCGACTGGCACTCGATCAGGATACCTGCTTTTTAAGTCTGGCCAGGTGTTCTTCAATGCCAACATTAGCTTCTTGTGGAAGGGGATACTGCCTTTGCCTCTGGGGTTGGGTTCCCGGGATCAGTTTGACAATGATAGGGGCCTGATTCTGGGCTAGTCCAGGTGGGTTTTCTTTAGACCATACTGAAAGGAAGTACCTTTCCATACTGAAAGGAAGTGAGCTTGAACACTGGCAGGCCATTCGGCTCGGCCCGGGCACAGAATAACCTCCATTCTTTTTCCCTTAGTGTGGGAATTGCTAGTACCAGAGACACTGTCTCCTCTTGGCCTGGGTTCATTCGGAGGCTGGTGTGCCCGGTGGGCTCAAAGGTTACCTGAACCCCAAGCTTGGAGAGTATGCTTCAGCCCAGAGGGGGACGGGGCAGTCAGGGAGTTAAAGGAATTCATGTTGAACCTTGTGGCCCCTGAGTTTACACTGACGAGCCTGGCAAATTGCCTGTGCCCCAAGGATGGCTACAGTCCTCTTGCTGAAAGGAGCCATTACAGAGGTGACAACAGAGTGCTTGGCCCCAGTATCAACCATAAAAGTCACTGCTTGGCCCCCTATTTTTCTTGACCATGAGCTCATGGTGGCCAAGGAGAAGAAAGCCTGGTTCTCCTCAGTCTATTTCTATGAGGTCCTCCTTTTCAGGGAGCCTTTCCCGGGTCGAGACATACTTTATTTTAATGCCCCTTTTCTTTACAGTAGGCACATTGATCCTTGGCCAATGGGGGTTCTGGGTTTCTCCTGTTTGGTGGTTGGGGCCTCTCTACCCTATAGACCTGTCAACAGGGCCACCCTGGAAACCCTTTCCCAGAATGAACAGATGGGCTTGTGTGTCCATTTGAAGGGGTCAGTGGTGGAGAAAGGTTGATAATACATCATGGAACGGCTGACCTGGACCGTCATGTATGGTGCCGCTCTGGTTCTTGCTTTTCTTGTACCGGCATTTGGAGGGCACTTGGCCCGGCCTGGGAAGCAACCTAGCTGCTGGTCTTAGAGAACGTGGATCCTCCAGGCCAGGGAGACCGACCGTGGTGGACTGGAACTAGAGGAGGCCATTACAAGCGAATGGTACCCAGGGGGAGGGTCTGGGCAAGTCCTAGCCAGGAGTCAATGTGCAGAAATTGGTCAAGGTGTTTGGCTTTCCTGTTAGAACTAGCCACACCCAATGAGCCGCTGGGACAGCTAATGTCCCTTTTGAAGGCCTTCCAGCATTGAAGGTGGGTCACTGTAACTCGCATAGGGCTCTCAGTTTGCCAGGATACATTTTAACTCCATAGTCTTTTGAAAACCCCTTTCTCAAATTTTGATCCTACAGTCTAGGACTGTAGGTTTACTCTGCCTTGGTTCCATAGTGATGTTCCCATATGTGGTGGCGCAGAGACAAAGGGTGGGTGTCCCTGCAGAGCAGAGACCAGGCACATGCCCGCCTGTCCGCCCTCCCAGGGGACACCTGCGTGCCTCTTGGCCACCGCGAGTCCGTATAAACCGCAGACTGGCGCCCCAAGGGCTCGCCTTAGACCCTACGAGGTCACCCCGGAGACAGGTCGGGCCCACTCGGACTCCGTAGGCTTCCGGGGCCCTGAGGGTGCCGCCGTGGAGCCACAGACTCAGGCCACCTGACCCGCCACGTCAAACTGCACGCGCACTCCCGCTTTCACACCGAAGTTCTTACACTTCCCGCCCCCCAGGCCCTGACCTGTGCGATTCCTTTCCTTTCGGGAGTTCTTTCCTGTCCCCGCTTCCGGGGGGTTCCTGACCTGAGGGAACCCCCCTCCCGGAGTGCCCCCTGTGAGACCTCTGAGAGGTCACTGGGAGATCGGTCTCCCCTTCCACCCTGACGGGGGCCTGACGGGGGCTTGGGGCCCTGGGCCTCCCCGGAACCCGACGTCGCGACCAGGTCCTCACCTGCCCAGTCCGGCCCGCGCGGGAGACTGCGGAAACCAGGCAGCGCGCCTTCTCCTTTACGACCCTCGTGCGTCACCGCCGCCGCGGCCGCAAACCGGGGCAGCCATGGGTGCCGGCGTGGGAACGTTACGAACTGGACTGTGGGAACTGTTACAAACCTAGACTGGATCCTGGCCAAAAAACGCAAGCAGCCTTCAGAGACCCTGGAGGATCAGGGGTTCATTTCATGGGATTGGGTCCAGAAGAGAGTAATCTCTCAAGGTGTGAGACCTGAGCACAAAGGGGGTAGTTTATACACTTTTACTTCCGTATCTGTGCCACTCTTGCGGCCATGGCCAGCAAGGGGGTTGCAGAGAACAAGGAATGGCCCTGGGGCTGGGACTGGGATTCCCCTGCTGGATTGGTGCTTCACCTCAGAACACAGATTTTCCTTATCATGACTTCAGAATCCATGATCTAAACCATTCCGTGAGGCTGCCCTTAAAACCCTACCTTTATATTGCTGGGTGATTTAAGGATTCATATGGAAAAAATATTCTAAGGAAATGAACCTGAAGATCTGATATGAAAAATGGAGGCAGGGTCGCCTGGGTGGCTCAGTCAGTTAAGTATCTGCCTTCTGCTCAGGTCACTATCCCAGGGTCCTGGGATCAGCCCCGTATCAGGCTCCCTGCTCAGCGGGGAGTCTGCCCCTCCCCCTGCTCGTGCTTACACACACTCTCTCTCTCTCTGAAATAAATAAACAATGGAAGTGAAAATGGAAAAAAATATCTGTAAGATCCCCAATGCAAAATGGCAAGCCACAGTTCTCCTTAAATATTGAAGCACTTTTATATGGCATCGCTTCTGTATCCCAGACTGTGACTGTATCCACACACTTCTGTGTAACAGCCGCCGGAGGCAAAGTCACCGGACTGCATTCTTGCCCGTCTTTTTCCTCTGAAATGGACACCATCTGCTGTATGTGACATCAGTGTTCTCTCTGTTTTAATTCCACAGATGAAAGAGCTCGGTGTCATCTTCTATAACTGCAGCTGCCTGGTCCTGGACTTACAGAGGATATTCGCTCTGTACAGCTCGTTAAAATTCAAGAACAGAGTGCCTCAGACCTGGTCCAAGAGGCTCTACGGCGTCTATGACAATGAGAAGAAGTTGCAGCTTCAGTTGAACGAAACCAAATCTCAAGCCTTTGTGTCGGTGAGTTCTTGCCCTCCTGCTCCTCCTTCCTCCCGAGCTGGAATGTTCGAGTATGATCCGGGGCTGGGCCATCCCGAATTCTCAACATCAGTTCTGTCCCATCCCTTGAAGAGGTAAGATAGGCCCGCTCTCAGGCTCGGCCGTCCCCAGTGAGGAGAACAATAATGAAGGTTAATACTCATTCCTCGCTCCTGCGATCACCATGGTCCTCTGTTATAGCCACAGAATCCTCCTCTGATGAAAGCAATCTGAGGGAACCCCAGTGTGTAACACAGATAAAAGGACAGCTGTTTGTACGTCACTGAAGCTGAGGGCAGGGCACAGCCTCCAGCCCCTGACTGCACTGAAAACCACCACCCACACACCACAGCTGCCCCACAGTGTCACTGGGAGTGGGCAGTGTGACTCTGTGCCTACAGCCCTGCTGCCTAATCTTTAATTAAGAACTGGCTGGGACAGGGGCACCTGGGTGGCTCAGTCGCTTAGATGTCTGCCTCCATCTCAGGTCATGATCTCAGGGGGATGAGACCCACATCGGGCTCCCTGCTCAGTGGGGAACCTGCTTTTCCCTCCCACTCCCCCAACTTGTGTTCCCTCTCTCGCTGTGTCTCTGTCACAGAAAAACCTTACAAAAAAAAGAGAGAGGACTGGCTGGGGAACCTTTTTAAAATGCAAATGTAGAGCCCCTACTCTTACCCAGGATAGAAGCCCTGGACTGGGGTGAGACCTTAGAATTTTGTTTTGAAGCAGGCTTCAAAACTGATCCTAGTGCTCAGATAAACTTCTTAAAACCATGCTCCCAATTCAACACGCTGGTTGTCCTTTTCGTGGATCAAACCAAAAGCACAGTCTGAAAATTTAGCTAGGTAGCAATTGGGACAAAAGCGGGTGTTTTTTTGTCTTAAGGTGTTTGTCTTAACAAACTCATATAAATACAAATAAGCAGAACACAGACTGCAAGATTTTCATCAAACCAAGCTAAAAAAACCCTTTTCTTTAATATATGCAGCAGTCCACAGTGCAGTCGCAATTAGCATATTGCATAGGGCGTTTTACGAGCATAATTATTTCATGTATTCGGTTTCATTTCCTCTCAAGACAACCCTGTAAGAGGGGAAGGCCTGTTCTGATTCTGAATTTATAGATGACTAGCAATAGGGAATTGGCCAAGGAACCCTGAATCCAGAAGGTGACAGGGTGACATGACACCCCAAGGGACACTTGCTCAGCCAGTAAGGCAGATGGGAAGCAGCAGGGAATAGATGAATTCTCAGCACATTTCAGACAATTGCTGGATTTTGAATTTATGGTTTGAATCTTAGAGCTAGGTGAATGTGAGTTTTTTATACATTTACACTCTCTTAAAAAGTTGGGGGAGTCCCCCCCTTGTTGATCCCAAAGTTACCAGACCTGCCCCAGAGAGAAGGCCAGACCCTTAATCAAATCTACTAAAACGCAGGCCTATGTTGTATTCTAGGGCAGGTTTACCAGTTGATTTTTATTAAATGATTTGCCACAAAATAAATAGAGTTTTGAAACGTGCCTTCAGGAATAGCCTTTTAAACTGTATAATGCCTCTGCTTTCTGTTTTTATTTCTCATAGAATTATTTTATCTTCTATTTCCTATTCATATCAAGCCTACCTTTGAATTCCAATCTGACAGATATTAATTGAACACGGTTTTTGCAGAGGCATAAAATCTTGCGGGTACAATATAAAGTCAGACCTCCCCACCACTGGAATTGGTAACATTTGCCCAAAGCTCCTTGACTTCACCCCCATTGGAGCATTTATCACATTCTCATAACTGTTTATTGATCGTCGCTCCCACTATTTAAAAGGCTCCAAAGGCCATATACAGAGCCATCTTCATCATTGCTATTCTTACTGGCAGCTCCCTAAAGCAGCAGTAGATGTGGGGTTGGTTTTATTAGTATTAATTTTAATAAAAAGTTCTAGGATGTAATTTTCTGAGTAATACCTGCCAAAGAGATGTCAAGATAAATTTCCTGAAATTCAAAGTATTTGTTATAAAATATCTTAAAATATACTATTTTTATAGTCTCACAGTCCCAAGACTAAGTTAACACACACACACACAAATATTATTAAAGACCTTAAGAATTACCATTCCCCAAATTAGATTTGGGATGATTAGTAACTTAGCCTGTTATATATAGATTTTAAGTTATGATATAAACATGGGTTATTTCTAACTTTCTCATGGAACACAAAGAGAGGTTTGGTGAGATGTAACTCTGTGATCTCTAACCACTTGGAGCCACATGGTTTCAATTTGTTGACATTTCCCATTGAAATCAGAAACAGGAACCATGGTTGACTGTGCTTTTGTCTTATCTGGTAGATTTCTCTTTAGAGCCCTTGAGATTATAAAGTTGCTTTCCAAGATTAAGACTAGTTAGTTCAAGGTCTGTTCTTTTTAAGATTTGATTTATTTGCGAGAGAGAGCATGAGCAGGGAGCCCACTGCGGGACTTGATGCCAGGACCCTGGAATCATGACCCGAGCCTACAGCAGTCGCTTAAAGGACAGAACCACCTAGGCGCCCCTCAAAGTCTGTTGTTACTGATATGGGTGCTAGACCTCATTTCTCCTTATGGTTTCATTCACCCATCCAGTCCTGTAGACTGAGATGCATTTAGTGAGTGAGTGCAGACATTAAGCAGAACCTGGTGCTGTGAAAAATACCCCGCTCTATTGCCGTACTTCGTTGTTAATTACATTTGAATAGCTTTGTGGAGAGATGCTTTACATTCCATGAAATTCACCCTTTCCAAGTATATGATTCAGTGGGTTTTAGTGTAGCCAGAGCTGTGCTTACATATCCACTGTCGCATTTCGAATATTGTCATCACCACAAACACCACACCCACTGGGGTCACTCTCCATAGTCCCCTTTCCCCAGCCCCTGGCACCCACTCCTCTACTGTCTGTCTCTTAGGGTTCTCCTCTCTCTAGCATTTCTTATTAGTGGAATAAGACAGTGTATAGTCTTTTTTTTTTTTTTAAGATTTATTTGTTTGAGAGAGAGCATAGGTGGGAGCAGAGAAAAAGAGAGAGAGACAGACTCTTGCAGACTCCCCACTGAGCCCAGAGCCCAACATGGGGCTCAATCTCATGACCCTGATATCATGACGCCAGCCAGAATCGAGAGTTGACGCTTCACTGACTGAACCACCCAGGCACCCAACAGTGTGTCATCTTTCAAAATTGACTCCTCTCACTTAGTGTAACATTCTCAAAGTCTGTTAATGTTACAACATGATCAGTACGTCATTTCTTTTTTATGGTCAAATAATATTCCAGGTATCACACTTGGTTTATTCATCCATCGATTGGTGAGTGTTTAAGAGTTTCTGTCTTCTGGCTCCTGTGAGGCATGCTGGTGTGAAGCTTTATGTACAAGGTTTTATTTGAACACTCGTCTCCAGTGTCTCACGGAGTAGATGCAGGAGAGGTACCGTGGGTAGTGTGATAGCGCTGTGCTGCACGCTTTGAGACTGACAAACCGCTTTCCAAACTGGCTGCCCCGATTTACAATTCTGCCAGCAACAAATGACGGCTCCCGTCTCTCCACATCTTTCCCAAGGCCTGTTATTTTTTGTTTTATTTCACCCCTCCTGGTGGGTGTGTGGGTGTGAAATGGTATGTCACTGTGGTTTTTACTTGTATATTTTAATGTGTTCATTGGCCCTTTGTTTATCTTTTTTGAGACCTATCTTTCCAATCCTTTGCCCACTCTACTTGGATTTTTATTATTGAGTTGTGAGTGTTTTTATACATTCCACATATACAATTTGCAAATATTTTCTCCCTTTCGTGGGGCCAGCTTTTTGTGTCTAATATATTTTAACTTACATATTCTTGGGATGGAGTGTGGACTTTTTACAAACCAGGAAACAGCTGTGAAATAAATCAGAAGCCTGCTCAGGCAAGTATTTAAAGACTACAAAGCAAGTTATGTGCCTTTTTAAGGCACTAATTGATCTAAGAGAGAAACATATTGCCGAGATGCAGGTACAGAAGAGAAACGGAGTGGTAAAAGGTCATCACAGAGCCAAAACAAAGAGAATGTTTTCCTGCTCCTTAATAATAATTAGAGGAGTGCACAGTGCAAGGCTCAGAAAATTAATTCAGGGGCTTCTTGGGTGGCTTGCTGAAGTAAGTGTCTGTCTTCTGCTCAGGTCATGATCCCAGGGTTCTGGGATCGAGCCCCACATCCGGCTACCTGCTCAGCAGGGAGCCTGCTTCTCCCTCTGCCTGCCAGTGCCCCTGCTTGTGCTCTCTCACTGTCAAATAAGTAAATAAAATCTTTAAAAAAAAGAAAATTAATTCAGGACCAATAAGAGGGAAACTTAACAGCCTTCCGTCTAATTAAATTACTGGAACTAGTTAACTTCCTCTGTCGGACCAGTAGATCATTCTCTAGGTGGTTGTTCATTCACTTACATCCTAAGCAAACATTTCGAAGCCCTAGTAAGTATATCCAGACACTATTTTCAAACTTGGTGGACTCTGGAACACACTGTCAGGCACCGCCATGCCCCCAGGGCCAGGGGAACTGATGCAAATAGTCATGCATTTCCCTAATACACACACGTGACACCTGCCACACTCCAGGCATTGGGTTCAGCGATGGGACCGTAGGAAACAATGCGGCGGGCAAGTGCAAGCACAGGGCTGTTCCCGTGTGGATAGAAATACCTAGCGTGAAGCAACTCCATTGGAGTGAAGTCCGGGAGTCCCTCTGACCTGTGATGCTGATTAACTTAGGAAGCCCTCCCACGTTCAGCCCATAGATACCGACACATAGCGGGGGCTGGGAGTGGCATGGAGATAACAAGGTGCTGGAGATATGCAACGCAGCGGGGCACACGCCAGTGCAGAAGCCCCCAGACTCGTGAAGACTATGCCATGTCACGGGCTAGAATAAATGCCACCAAGCAAGCAACTTATTTGGGCCACCGATGTACACCGGGTGGCCAGACTAGAGCTAGGAGGTGGCAGGTGCTGAGTTCTATTGGCTGAACAAATGCCAGCAAGCACAGAAGAGAGGCTCGGAGCCCAGACAGCGCGACGGGTGTGTCCCATGATGACCCACCCCCTGTTCAGCCACGGGGCTCAGCAGGTGGAAGGGACCCCGCCTAGACGCCAAGGGCTCCCGGCCAGGATCACCGGACGGCACCACGAATGACCAGATGTGAGGAGACCAATGACACTACGCCCCCATTTGCTCCTCTATGAAACCAAAACTAGTATTGGGAACACACAAGGAAGTCCAGGAGACTCCTGAAACAAACACAGGGGCCTCTGGCTGCACGTCAGGACTGGCTCAGGCCCTGGTCTGGTGCTAACATTTTTTTAAAGATTTTATTTACTTATTTGACACACACACACACACAGAAAGTACAAGCAGGGGGGAGCAGCAGAGGCAGAGGGAGAAGCAGACTCCCCACCAAGCAGGGAGCCCCACGCAGGACTTGATCCCAGGACTCTGGGATCATGACCCAAGCCAAAGGCAGCCACTTAACTGACTGAGCCACCCAGGCACCCTGGTGCTAACATTTAAAGCAGACCCAACAGGCTGAGGGAATTAAGTCATTTCTATATTGACTGTATTGATAGAGAAAAATGAGTGGCATACAATCCCTAAAATCCAGCCGGTGACCGTCTCAGCAGGCAGATGAGGCCGGGGCCATAGGCTAACTAATATCACAGATAAATCATATTGTGAGATGCCAGAGAAAGGAGACTCTGGGCAGGGAAATAAAGAAGTTCCACGGAGGGGCTCATCCTTGAGCTGGAACTTAGAGAAAGTATAAGACTCTGATGAGCAAGAATAGGGAAACATGGGCCAGAAATGCTGGTGGGAGCAAACACCCAGAGCAGACAGATGGGGGCTGAGCCATTCCTTCCCTTTGGGGCACAGAGGGCATGGTGGCTGGCCCAGGAGGGAGGCAGAGAAACGGGAGGCTGGGGCACAGAGGGCCAAAATAGACACCTCTGATCAGTTCAGGCAGGATTCCCAGACACCAGGAATGCTGAGCTTGACGTGTGTGTTTACATCATGGTGACAAGGAAATGATGTGTTAAAGTCCCAGCAAAGAGCACTAGGGAGAAATGGCAGGAGGGACAGGGAGACACAGGAGACACTGTAGAAGCAGGAACATCTGTCCCGGAGACAGCCAGAGTAACTGTCATGTGTGTCCTGGGTGAAGGGTGAGAGACAGCTCTGGGTTTCATTTGTTTTTTATTGCTTTTGTGTGGTATGGTTTGTTTGAATCTTTTTTATGTTCATTCGTGAGAGTTGTTGTTGTTTTGGCGTTAGTCTTTTTCAAAGACTTAGAAGCTCACCCTCATTCCAAAAGAGAAATCATTTAATCATTTAAATGATCAAAAACCATCTGATAGCTGCCAAGGTGACTTTCTGAGCAGGGACACCTTGGGGGAGGGGGCGCCCTGACCAGGCTCCTTTCCTGCCCACCCCCAAGCTTCATGTTCCTCTGGGTCGGGATCTAGAACACCTGCTTCGTCTTCCCTAAGCCGGGTTGAGGATTCCCAGCAGCGTGGTGCGGGGAGCCCCTGAGCCTTGGATGTAGACCCGATGCCCCTACAGCAGGGAGTTCCGGAAACCGTGTATTCAGACTTCCGGTATAAAGCACCCCTTGGATTATGTGTGCCTCTCCCACTTGCCACTCTGAACTGCTGGTCGGGGTAAGACAACACTTTCATGGCCGTATCACCTTTCTAATGAAATGACTTTTCGAGTAAATTGGTTGCCGCCTGTATAGGATATGTACTAAATGGTAACACTTGAGAAAATTCGCAGCTCTTCCTGACAAGGTATCCGCCAGAGCCCCCTAAGTTTAGAGCTAGAGTGCTCCCCAAATCAGGGGTGTGTGGGTATCGAACGCTAGAATTCCCTCCCAAAACAGACATAAAGGACAGCCTCGAGACCCGTCCTAGCACAGCCTGACCTGAACATGCCTCGGCTACGCTAGGATCGCGTACGTGTTTGTCGGGTCTCATCCAGAGCTGCAAAGTTGGTTTGCAAAACTTGGCCCAAAAGCCAAGCTCCATTAGAACACGTAAAAAACAGCAACAAAAGAGAGAAAGCCCCAGCTGACAAAAAGCAATCTTCTAAACGCGTGGTTTTTTTGTGTCTTCGCAGAATTCTCCCAAGCTCTTCTGCCCCAAGAACAGAAGCTTCGACATTGATGCCATCTACAGCGTGATTGACGATGCCAAGCAGTACGTCTACATTGCGGTCACAGACTACCTGCCCATCTCCAGCACCAGCACCAAAAGGTCAGTGAGCGCACAGCCTCGTCCTCGAGCCCATTCTCCAGGGCCAGGCACACATCGAGGACCATGGGGAGCCAGCCTGCACCCAGAGATGCTCTCTGTTCACTTTGGGTCGCTGCCCATCAGACCTCCTGGGTCTGCATTCGGACCTTCCCTGTGACACGTCTCCTCCCTCAGTCCGTCTGCAGGACTTGGGGGTCATCTCCTGCCAGAGCTCCTCAGTGCTCTTCCTTACAGGCACGGGAACGACTTTAGAGTGAAGACCGGGGTGTTGTCAACCTGAGCGTTATTTGAAAAATAAAAATAAATGGAATAATCCAAATGATTCAGAAAAAAACTACGTCTTAAAGATGAGTTCGCAGGTGTCCTTGAAGGACGTGGCTGACACTGAAGAGGCCTGGCAAGATCTGTGGAGGAGATGCCATTTTGTTGTGTCCCTGCCAGTCTTCATTAAATGCTTTCAACTTCACGAAGAAGGAGACTCAGAACGTGTATGTTCTCAGTCAATCCATTCCTCTCTATGAAGAAGAAAGCTTTTTTAAAATAAAGGGATTTTTTTTTTAATAATTCATCACTGTTCGGGTCAGAGTGCAGGTCCCTGAATAGTTATGTGGCTATGTGTGGCTCTGCCCCCAAATATTTCCTGCTTTTGCTTTCTTGCTGGTGTAAAGTTGCTCCCGCCGGCAGTGGTAAGAAAAGAGGCTATGAGGCAAATGGATCCGAGAGATGAGCTTTATTGCAAGCACCCTCGGGCGAGGTTCCATGACTCAGAGAGAGAGAGTGAGTCGGGGAAGTCGCGCTGGGAGGGAGTTGGCGAGGTCCTTTTATCCCGTTGAGGCAGGGCATAGGCTTGTGTCCATATAAGACAAGGTATGTGGTGATCGGAGGGCATGGGGTGGGGGAAGTCCCTGGGTGGAAAGTTTCAGTTTCCTGATGGCGACGTGGAGGCCGCAGTGAGGGTGGCGGGAAAGTCCGTCATCTTGGAGAGGGTTGGCGGGATGATCCGCCATTTTGGAGCCCCAGTTTCCCAGCCAGCCCATCATTCTGACCTCTTGATATTTATATCAGTGTCAGGGGGCATCGACTTTGTTCTGGCTGCTTCCTGCTGGCAGTAGAACATTGCTGTAGAGGCCATCGGATGTGGGCAGGCGGGAATAGGGCTGTAGGAGGAGTTGGTTGACTGATACCCTGGTTATTTCTTGTAGGCACTCCTGTAAGCAACGTATAAGGCAGGGAGCAATTGAGATTAACAGGAGGAGTATACAGAGGGGCCCTGCGAGGGGGAGGAGCCAGGTTACCCAGGCTTGGGGACTTAAGCCCCAAATAGAGTCTTCTTGGCGTCTCGCTTGGATCTGGTCCTTGAGTTTTTTGACCTTGGAGGTGACTATGCCCAACTGGTTGACGAAGTACCAGCACTCCTCGTTCAAGTAAAGGCATGTTCCCCCTTTTTCGGTGGTGAGGAGATCTAAGCCACATCGGTTTTGCAGGGTGACAGCGGATAAGCTGGTGATCTGAGTCTGTAGGGCGGTGAGGGAGTCTGCTATTCATTCCATGTCCTCGTTGAGTGCCTGAGAGA
>RCUC01119940.1:0-28671 GCA_003697995.1 Taxidea taxus jeffersonii | reverse complement strand
CGAGACTTGATCCCAGGCCCCTGAGATCATGACCTGAGCAGAAGGCAGAGGCTTTAACCCACAGAGCCACCCAGGTCCCCCAACTTTGCTGAATTCATGTATGAGTTCTAGCAATTTTTTGGTGGAGTCTTTTGGGTTTTCTACATATAGTATCATGTCATCTAAAAATACTGAAAGTTTGACTTCTTCCTTCCCAGTTTGGATGTCTTCCTTTTATTTCTGCATCCTGATTGTTGAGGATAAGACTTCTAATACTATGTTAAATAGTATTGGTGAGAGTGGAATCCCTGTCTTATTCCTAATCATAGGGGAAAAGCTCTCAGTTCTTCCCCATTGAGGATGATACTAGTTGTCAGTGTTTCATATATGGCCTTTATGATGTTGAGGTATGTTCCCTCTATCCCTACTTTGTTGAGAGTTTTTATCAAAAATGGATGCTGTATTTTGTCAAACCTTTTTCTGCATCTATTGAGAGGATCATATGGTTCTTATCCTTTCTTTTATTAATGTGGTATATCACACTGATTGATTTACAAATACTGAATCACCCCTGAAGCCCAGGAATAAGTCCTACTTGATCATGGTAAATAATTCTTTTAATTCTTTTAATGTATTGTTGGATTCAATCTGCTAGTATCCTGTTGAGAATCTTTGCATCCATGTTCATGAGGGCTACTGGCCTATAGTTCTCCTTTTTAGTGGAGTCATCATCAGGTTTTAGAATGCTGGCCTCATAGACGGACTTTGGACATTTTCCTTCTGTTTCTTTGCTGGTTACAGATCTGCTCAAATTTTCTATTTCTCCCTGCTTCAGTTTTGGTAGTTTGTATGTTTCTGGGAATTTGTCCATTTCTTCCAGATGGCCCAGTTAGTTGGCATATAATTTTTCTTAATATTCTCTTATAATTGTTTGTATTTCTGTGGTATTGATCTCTCCTTTGTCATTCACGATTTTGTTTATTTGGGTCCTTTCTCTTTTCTTTTTCATAAGTCTGGCTAGAGGTTTATTAATTTTATTAATTCTTTCAAAGAAATAGCTCTTTGTTTCATTGATCTGCCCTACTGTTTTCTTTGTTTCTATATCACTTATTTCTGTTCTAATCTTTATTATTTCCCTTCTTCTGCTAGCTTTAGGCTTTATTTGTTGCTCCTTTCCTAGCTCATTTAGGTATAAGGTTAGGTTGTGTATTTGAGACTTTTCTTCCTTCTTAAGGTAGGCTGTACTACAATATATTTTCCTGTTAGGTCTGCCTTTGCTGCATCCCAAAAGTTTTGTACTAGTGTTTTCATTTTCATTTGCTTCTATGTACTTTTAAATTTCCACTTTAATTTCCAGTTAACCAGTCATTCTATAGCAAAATATTCTTTAACCTCCATATCAATAGCATGTTTATTTAACCTTCATGCATTTGTGGTCTTTCTAGACTGTTTCTTGTGGTTGATTTCTAGTTTCATAACATTGTAGTCAGAAAAGATGCATGGAATGTGCTCAATTTTTCTGAACTTTTGGAGACTTGTTTTTTGGCCTAATATGTAATGTATTCTGGAAAAATGTTCCATGTGCACTTGAAAAGAAAGTGTATTCTGCTGTTTTAGTGTGGACTGTTCTGAATATATCAGTTAAATCCATCTGATTTAACTGGTTCAGTGCATTATTCAAAGCCACTGTTTCCTTGTTGATTTTCTGTTTGGATGATCTGTCCATCAATGTAAGTGGAGTGTTAAAGTTTCCTACTATTATTGTATTATTATCAATTAATTTATGTATGTTAATAGTTGCTTCATATATTTGAGTGCTTCTATGTTGAGGTCATAAAGATTTACAATCATTATAGCCTCTTGTTGGATTGTGCCTTTAATTAACCTATAGTATCTTTCTTTGTCTCTTGTTATAGTCTTTGTTTTAAAATCTATTTTGCCCAGGGCACCTGGGTGGCTTAGTTGGATGAGTGCACCACTCTTGATTTCAGCTCTCGTCATGATCTCAAGGTTGTGGGATTAAGCCCCAGGTTAGGCTCTACACCCAGTGGGGAGTCTGCTTGAGATTACCTCTATCTCTTTCTCCCCCTCCCCCTCCAAGTGCACACACGTGCATGAGCTCTCTCTTTCTCTCTCTCTAATATAAATAAATAGATATATAGATAAATAAATAAAATCTTTAAAAAAAATAAAGTCTATTTTGTCTGATACAAATATTGCTGCTCTGACTTTCTTTTGGCAAGCACTTGCATAAGTATTTCTCCACCCTCTCACTTTCAATATTCAGGTGTCTTTGGTCTGAAATGAGCCTCTTGTAGGCTGCAGGTAGGTGGGTTTTATCCTTTTAATCCACTCTGTCACCCTATGTCTTGTGATTAGAACAATTAATCCATTTATATTTGAAGTAATTAATAGATATGTATTTATTGCCATTTTGATACTTGTTTGGTGGTTTCTACAGATTTTCTCTGATCCTTCCTCTCCTGCTCTCTGTCATGGTTTGTTGGATCTCTTCAGTGATATATTTGGATTCCTTTCTCTTTATTCTCTGTATATCTATTACTAGGTTTTTGATTTATGGTTACCATTAGGTTTGTATGTAACATCTTCTGTATATATCAGTCTATATTAAGTTGATGGTTGCTTAAGTTTAAACCTATTCTTTACTCTTCTCCTTCCCATGTTTTAGGTATGGTGCCATATTTTACCTCCCTTTATTTTCTGACACCCTTGGCTGACTTTTACAGAAATATTTATTTTTACTGATTTTTTTTTTTTTTTACTTTTCATACTCTTACTTATGGTCTTCCTTTCTGCCCAAAGAGTCCCCCTTAATATTCTTGTAGGGCTGGTTTAGTGATCATGAACTCCTTTAGTTTGTTTATATGAGAAACTTTTTATCTCTCCTTGTATTCTGGATGATAGCCTTGCTGGATAGAGTATTCTTGGCTGCAAATTCTTCCTTTTCAGTACTTTGAATATATCACAGCACTCCTTTCTGGCCTGCAAAGTTTCTGCTGAAACTTTGATGGGTTTTTCCATATGTTTCCCTTGTACATAACTGTTTTCTTTTCTCTTGAAGCTTTAAAATTTTTTCTTTGTCATTACTTTTTGCCATTTTAATTACTACATGTCTTATTATGGACCTACTTATGTTGAATTTTGGGGGGATCTCTGTGCCTCTTAGATCGGGATGTCTGTTTTCTTCTCCAGATTAGGGAATAAGCTTTCTGTTCCCTTCTCTCCCTCTTCTTTTTCTGAGATCCCTATAATGCAGATGTTATTATTCTTGATGAAGTCACTAGCTCCCTAAGACTATTCTCAATTTGCATAATCTTCCTTCCTCTCCTTTGCCCACAGTACCAGGACTCAGGCTAGCATGACTGGGAAGGGCAGATGCATGATTGGGAAGGGCAAATCCACCCAAGCACTGGGCAGGGGTTGGGGGGAGTTATTGGTGCAAGCAAGTTAGGTAAGGAATATGGGTGCCCTACTAGTTTCCACAAGTGCCCATTGTTTATGCTAGGGGGATGGGGAGGGAAGTGGCACCTGCCAGTTCCTTTATTCCTGGGCGGGGGGGGGGGGTGTCTCCCTGTGATCCCTATCTCTCCAGGCCATGTTCTGAGTTAGCAAATCACTCTCCCTTCCATCTGCCACCTTCAAACTGCTGGTTCTACACTGTATCTGCATGGGCTATTTGTCATGCTGTCTAAGAACAGGGACTCTACTTCCCAATGCTCTCTGAGCTCCCCCAGCAAAGCTTGCTGATTTTTAAAATTCCAGGCTTTAAGTTCCACTCATTTTAAGAACCCACAAAATTCAGCCTCACTTTCAAGGGCAAATATTACTGAAATTCATCCTTCCCTTCACAGGCTCCCCAGTGTGAAACTCTGTTTTCTATCCTCCACACCTCTGGTTCCCTCTCCACTGTGGCCAGCCATGGTCATTTCACTCCCAGGCCACCTCTCTCCCCTGTATACCTTCAGTGTAGACTCCTTCCTACCTTTAGTTTTAGAATCTGTTCTGCCAGGCTTCAGGTTGTTTCCTGGGTTATTTACACTGACATGGGTGTTATCCAGTCCTTCTAGTCCATCTTCCCAGCTAACTAGGTCCAACTGACTAATGCCTGGAGTCCTGAAACACCACCATAGCCTGTCTCAGATTGGAAGTATATGTGAACCAGGTAATATGTGGAGTCCTGGCCAAGATTCTGCTCACAGTATGTCAGCAGGGTCCACATACTCACCTGGTAATCATTTTTCAAATCCCCGAATACACAACTAGAATAAACATACTTAGTAGGTAGCACAATACCCACATTTAAGTCCTTGGCCAATGAGGTAAACACTATCATAATGGGCAAATGCCAAATTTAAGCTTCTTAAATTGCCCCAAGCCCAGAGACAGCAGCTTTACTTCCACTTCATTCCATACTTGAAGAATAGAGGCAAGAGAAAATTGTCCCAATGGGCAGAAACTGTGTAGCATACCTAGTCTTCCACTTTGTGCTGAATAAAAGTAGCCCAAGATTAAAATATATGTGGAATTATGGATAGTGGAAACTGGCTTGGGTTGTCAGGAGACTCGAGGGAGAAATACTAGAGAAATCAGGGTCAAGGATGTCTTATGTAGGGGCATGTGGATGGACCTATGGAAGAGTTATGAAGTATGATCTTTATTTGCATATTAATCCTCCCTCAGAGAGCACTAAACAACCAACTCAACCAGATGGCATCAGTGAACCTCTGTAATCAGCTATGCCATTGTTGACATGATGGGCACAGGAGAAAAACTAGGCAGCAGGGATGGAGAGTATGCCTGGGTCAACAGCATGAGCCCAACAGCCTTTAGCTTCTGCCGCTGGCAAATATCCAACCTGCTAGCAATAGAGACCAATACTGCATGGCAAGGTGACAACAGTGAGTTCCCTCTATCCTAGAAGGGTAAGAAATTTCTTGCCTGTAGGGCCTCAGCCAACACCACTCTGATGACATATAAACGTTTGTTTTACTGGCACAGAATCCAACATTTCATTTTATCAGAGCAGGGGACACTCCTGATAATAAAGAAGATGTGAAAATGGATCCATGACCATGGGATCCATTGGACATAGCACATAACACAGTAACCAGAAGCTGCCGGCCTGATATAGTACTGGAATGAAGGCATAGATGAAATAATACTTTACAAGAATGGGACACCATCCTCCAGGATGCAGTATATATGTTGAATCAAAGACCTTTATATGGCACTGTGTCTCCAAAAGGAAAAATATATGACCCTAGGCCCTAAGGGCTGGATGCTAGAGTGACCCCACTTCCCATTACTCTCAGTGACCTACTTGACAAATCTGTGCTCTTCTCCCACAGGTTGTACAAGTTTAGAGGTTCTGATTCCTAAACAGTTTAGAGGTCACTTCTGACAAAGGATACATGAAGAACCTCATTTAATTATAAACAGTGACTTCTCCTGGGCACTTCAGTCTTCTCGTGCCAAGGGACAAGCAGGCATGAAAAAAACTAACCATTCTAAGCATGAGTAATTTCCCCTGGGCACCAAGAAGATGTAGGGTTGCTGTTACACAAGAGAAATAGAAAGGAATAAGTCTGATGTCCAGGAAATCCACAAGGGTACATTTTGGCACTTCCTTGGCCAATTTTTATTATAATTAGACAAGTATAATACCCCAGACCTTAGAAGAGCATGGTGAGCAGGGTGCTGACATCTGAGTAAGGATCTGGATCCTTCCACCAAGTAAGCACTGAACTGGCAGAGGTGCTAGCTGAATGCAGGAGGAATCTAGAATGAGTATGGGGGAATGACATGAGTAGCAACTATGGCCCTGAGCCCAGCACCAGCAATGAACTTATAGTTTCATCCCACTAATCTTCCTCTTCCAAGTTTCCCCCAGGAAGAGATCTGTTGGAATTCTGGAAGAGCCAGTCCCAGAATGAAAGGGAAAACCTCATTCAAGCAGAATGAGGAACGGACTGCCCAAATCTCCCTCCAATGAAGAACTCTCCTGGTGCTAAGAGTGCTGTGGACAGAGAGCCCTTAGCTGTCAGACTGTTCAGGGTTTGCCTTAGTGGCAGAGTGCTGCCTTGCCTGAGGTCATATCCCTTCCCAGAATGGCCCACATCCAACTGATGGCCTGGCCATCTCAGCCCAACTCATGACAACTCTGAAGGGCCATTTTAGCTAGAAAGATCTACATGGGGCACAAAGGCTATCATTGGGCCTGCATCACATATCAGTGTTTCCCTCTGCCCAGTCTTGCTTCCTTCCCCTGTCTTCCACAGGTATTAATCCCAAGGGCTCTCCTTCATAAATATTCTGCACACTAAATTCTACCTCAGTATGTGTCCTTGAAACCAACCTAGCAGAGGTCATATAACTTCAGTGTCTTCAACTCAAAATGGGAGGAAATACCTACCCTATTTATTTCATAGGGAAACAACTAAATGGCATAATCTATAGGTAAGCACTTCTCAAACCATAAAGAGTTATAAAATTACAATGCTGTGATTACTATTGCCATTATAAAAATACTCATATCCCCAAATTCTTCAATTCCCTACATATTTTTAGTGTGATCCAAGTTTTGATAATACTAAATGTTGAAAAACACTGTGGTTCTAGCTCTAAGGTGGATTTGCTACAGTGAGAAAGCAAAGAGGGTTTTGAATGCAAACATGAATCCTATTTCTACTTCACAAATTAAAGATCTGCCTAGTACCTCCACTTTTTTTTAAAACTATGGGCTTCTATCACATTGCCTATGCATTGTTACAAAAAGCAGAAAGAAAAAAATCCTTTATCTACCTTCACAGATTTTAAAAATAAAGAAAATAAGTATTAACCAAAATAAAACCATTGGCCTCAATCAGGTTGTCCCTTGCCATCAATGCTAACTCAATGAAGCAGGAGTGGTCACCACCTGTTCTCTCCCTGGGGTGATCAAACAGTCCAGCTCTACTCTATTAATTAATTCAGCATTTCCACACATCACATTAATTCCTCCAGTGGGCAGGAAATGGGTGTCAAATAAGCTAGCATTTCACCACTGTGGTCTAGTAGTCTAAAAAGGTAGCCCATTGGTTTGCAAATAGGTCCAGCTGCCTAAATCTATTGTGGTTGCTCTAGGTGGATGATAAGGCAAGAACTGTCTGGACAAGCTAGCAATTCAAAAAAATATTCAGTGGCCTAATCACTTTACCCTTCCCGTTTGGTTTAGCTGTCATTTGCTTCATGCCAGACCCTGAGGTTGCAGACACTTTTCATAATTTAAGGAGCTCATAAGCTGAGAAAAGACACTCTAACATGATTTACCCATCTGCTGCTAAACCTGAACTTCTATAAATGTGTCATTAATTTAGAAGCTACACTTTGCCTAGACCTTTTTAAAATTCAGAGCTGCCCAAATAAGCTTGTGGAAAATTGTACAAGCAAGTGCACAACTACACACAGGTGTCCAGCTCAAAATCATGACACAAGGCTTATAAATAATGCTGCTATAAACCTCAGGGTGCCTGCATCCCTTTGAATTAGTGTTTTTGTACTTTGGGGTAAATACCCAGTAGTTCGATTATTAGATTGTAGAGTAGTTCTACTTTTAACTTTTTGAGGAGCCTCCATACTGTTTTCCACAGTGGCTGCATCAGTTTGCATTCCCATCAACAGAGTGAGAGGGTTCCTTTTTCTCCACATCCTTGTCAACAATTGTTGCTTCTTGTGTGTCAATTTTAGTCATGCTGAGAGGTGTGAGGTGATATTGTAGTTTTAATTTGCATTTCTCTGATGGTAAGTGATAATGAACATCTTTTCATGTGTCTGTTGGCCATCTGGATGTCTTCGTTGGAGAAATGTCTGTTCATGTCTTCTGCTCATTTTTAAATTAGATTATTTGTTTTTGGGGTATTGAGTTGTATGTTCGTCATACATTTTGGATACTCACCCTTTATTGGATACGTCATTTGCAAATATCTTCTTCCATTCTGTAGGCTACCTTTTGTTTTGTTGCCTGTTTCCTTTGCTGTTCAGAAGCTTTTTATTTTTAATGTAGTCCCAACAGTTTATTTTTGCTTTTGTTTTCCTTGCCTCGGTAGACATGTTTAGAAAGAAAGTTGTTACAGCCAATGTCAAAGAGCTTACTGCCTTTTTTTTACTAGGATTTTTATGGTTTCCTGTCTCACATTTAGGTATTTCATCCATTTTTAGTTTATTTTTGTGTGTAGTGTAATAAAGTGATCCAGTTTCATTCTTCTGCATGTTGTTGTCCAGTTTTCCCAACACCATTTGTTGAAAAGACTGTCTTTTTCCCATTGGATTTCTTGCTTTCTTGAAGATAATGTAATTGTGGGTTTGTTTTTGGGTTTTCTATTCTGTTACATTAATTTATGTGCCTATTTTTGTGCCAATACCATATTAAGTTACTACAGCTTTGTAATATAACTGAATTCCAGAATTGTGATGCCTCTAGCTTTGCTTTTCTTTTCCAAAACTCCTTTGGCTATTCAGGGTCTTTTGTGGTTCCATATTTTAGGACTGTTTGTTCTAGTTCTGTGAAAAATGCTGTTGGTGTTTTGTTAGGGATTGCACTAAACTGGCATTTGATAGGGATTGGTTGTGTAGTACAGAATGTTTTAACAGTATTTGTTCTTTCAACCCATGAGCATAAAATATCCATTTCTTTGTATCATCTTCAATTTCTTTCATCAGTGTTTTATAATATTCAGAATACAGGTCTTTCATCTCTTTAGTTAAGAGATATTTTATTGTTTTTGGTGCAATTATAAATGAGACTATTTTCTTAATTTCTCTTTCTGCATTTCATTATTAGTGTATGTGAATGCAACAGATTTCTGTACATTGATTTTGTACCCTATGACTTTACTGAATTCATTTATCAGTTATAGTAGCTTTTTCCTAGAGTCTTCCAGGTTTTCTGTATAAAGTATCACGCCATACACAATTAGTGAAAGTTTTACTTCTTCCTTACCAGCTTGGATGCCTTTATTTCTCTATGTTGTCTAATTGCTACAGCTAGGAATTCCAGTACTATGTTGAATAAAAGTGGTAAGACTGGATATCCTTGTTTCTTTCCTGACCTTAGGGGAACATACCATTGAGTATGATACTAGCTGTGGGCTTTTCATATAAGGCCTTTATTATGTTGAGCTATGTTCCCTTTAGACCTGCTTGCAAAGGTTTTTATCATGAGTGAATGTTATACTTTGTCAAGTGCTTTTTCTGCATCTACTGAAATGATCATATTGTTCTCATCTTTCTCTTATTAATGTGATTGATCACATTGATTGATTTGCAAATATTGAGCCACCCCTGGAACACAGGAATAAATCCCACTTGGTTGTGGTGAACAATTGTTTTTTAATATATTGTTGAATTCAGTTTGCTAAAATTTTGCTGAGGATTTTTATATCTACATTCATCAGAGATATTGACCTGTAGTTATCTTTTTGTGTGGTATCTTTATCTGGTTTTGTTATCAGGATGATACTGGCCTCATAGAATGAATTTGAAAGTTTTCCTTCCTTTTCTATTTTTAGAATAGTTTGAGAAGAATGGATATTAACTCTTCTTTAAATATTTGGAAGAATTTGCCTGTGAAGGCATCTGGTCCTGGAAATTTGTTGGGAATTTTCTAATTGCTGATTCAATTTCATTGTTGGTTATCAGTCTCTTCAAATTTTCTATTTCTTCCTGTTTCCATTTTGGTAATTTATATGTTTCTAGAAATGTATCCCTTTCTTTCAGCTGTCCAATTTGTTGGCATATAGTTCTCTATAATAATTTCTTATAATTATTTGTATTTCTCTCGTGTTGATTGTTCTCCTCTTTCATTTATGATTTTATTTGATTCCTCTCTCTCTCTCTCTCTCTCTTTTAATTAAGTCAGCTAGCGATTTATCAATTTTGTTAAATTTCTCAAAGAACCAGCTACTGGTTTCATTGATCTGTTCCACTGCATCTTTTTTCTTTTTTTGGTGGGGGGAGGTTGTTTTGTTTTGTTAGTTTCTATCTCATGTACTTCCTGCTCCAATCTTCATTATTTCCTTCCTGCTGTTAGCTTGGCTGTTGTTTGTTGTTCTTTTTCTTTCCTTCTGCTGGCTCGGCTTTGTTATTCTTTTTCTAACTTCTTTAGTTGTAAGTTAGATACTTGGAGATTTTTCTTGCTTCTTGAGGTAGACCTATATTGCTATGTACTTAAGGTTTTGGGCCATGGGTTTTCATTTTCATTTGTTTCCATGTACCCTTTTATTTCTTCTTTTATTTCCTGGTTGACCCATTCATTGTTTAGTAGCATGTTATTTAACTTCCATGCATTTGGGGCCTTCAGGCTTTTTTTTTGTGGTTGACTTCCAGTTTCATACTGTTATGGTCAGAAAAGGTACGTGGTATGACTCTGGTTTTCTTGAATTTGTTGAGGCCTGTTTTCTGGCCTAATATGTGATCTATTTTGGAGAATGTTCCATGTGCACTTGCTGTTTTAGGGTGAAATGCTCTGAATATATCTGCTAAATCCATCTGGCCCAGGTGTCATTCAAAGCTGTTTCCTTATATATTTTCTATTTGAATGATCTGTCCATCAATGTAAGTGGGGTGTTAAAATCTTCTACTATTATTGTAGAATTATCAATTAGTTTCTTTATATTTGTTATTAACTGTTTTATGTATTTGGGTGTTCCCATGTTGGATGCATAAATATTTACAGTCATTATATCTTATTGGATTGTCCCCTTTATTATCATATAGTGCCCTTCTCTGTCTCTTGTTTTGGTCTTTCTTTTAAAGTCTATTTTGTGTAATACAACTGTTGCTACTCTGGCTTTCTTTTGACATCCATTAGCATGACAAATGTTCTTCCATCCCCTCACTTTCAAACTTCAGTTGTCTTTAGGTCTAAAACGAGTCTCTTAGAGAGCATATAGATGGGCCTTGTTTGTTTTGTTTTTTATCCTTTCTGACACCCTACATCTTTTGATTAGAATGTTTAGTCCATTTACATTCAAAGTAATTGATAGATATGTATTTATTGCCATTTTATTACTTGTTTTATGATTGTTTCTGGGACTATCTCTGATGCTTTCTTATATTTCTCTTTCATGGTTTCCTGGTCTTCTTTAGTGATATATTTGGATTTCTCCTTATTCTTTGCATATTTATTAGTAATTTTTTATTTGTGGTTATGGTTATGTTTATATAGAACATCATCTGCATAAAGCAATCTATATTAAGTTGATGGTGACTTAAGTTTGAACCCATTCTTTACTCCTGTCCTCCCCACATTATAGATACATGATGTCATATTTTACATCCTTTTATTTTGTGAGTTCCTTGACTTATTTTCTTATAGAAATATTCATTTTTACTGCTTCTGTGCTTCCTATCACCAAATTGACACTTTCAGTCTTTCTTTTCCACTCACAGTGTCCCCTTCAGTATTTCTTACAGGACTGGTTTAGTGGTCATGAACTCCATTAATTCTTTTGTATATGAAACTCTTTATTTCTCCTGCTATTTTGAATGTTAGTCTTGATGGCTATTGGATGCTGACTTTTCCCCACTGAGCCAGTCCCTTCTGGCTTGGAGTTTTTACTGAAAAGTCTGCTGATAGCTCTATAGGTTTTCCCTCATAAGTAACTGTCTTCTTTTGTCTTGCTGCTTTTAGGATTTTTTCCTTATCACTATATTTGTCAGTTTAACTACAATATGTCCTGGAGTGAGTCCATTTTTTGCTAATTTGATGGGAATTCTCTGTGCCTCCTGGATCTGGATATCTCTTTCCTTCCCCAGATTAGGGAATTTTTCAGCTACTATCTCTTCAAATAAATTTTCTGTCCCTCTTCTCTTTCTTCTTCTGGGATGCCTATAACATGATGTTATTACATTTTATGGAGTCAGTGAGTTTCCTAAGCCTACTTCACTTTGCATAACTCTTCCTCTTCTCTTTTGTTTAGCTTCATTGCTTTCCATTACTTTCTCTTCTAAGTCATTAATTCATTCCTCTGCTTCTTTCAGCCTGCTTTTCATTGCATCAAGGTTGTTTCTAATCTCATTTATAGCACTCTTCTGAATCTTTTTTAACTCTTTTGTCTCTGTAGTAAGGTATCACTGATATCTTTAATTCTTTTCTCAAGTCCAGTGAATATCCTTATGATCACTGCTTTAAATTCTCCATCAAGCATTACTTATATCTGTTTTTCTTCCACCAAAATTGAAGCCCTGCAAAACTCTCTGGGATCAGGAGATATGGTGTGGGCAGGTGTTTGTGCTGGTCTTCTGCAGGACTGGGGGTAGGGGTGTGAGCTGGGATTGAGATAAGCATGACTGAGAAGGGCAGTCCCACTGGAGGACAAAGGGGTGGAGCCTAGTGTAAGCAGATTAAACAGGAGTCCCCATGCTGTGCTGGTTCCTGCATGTAGCTCTGTGTTTGTGCTGAGGGGCAGAGGAGGGAAATAGTGCTTTCCAACTCCTTTAATACTGGAGAGGTCTTTCCATGAATGCTGCCCCTCAGAGGCACACTCCAAGATGAGCAAACTCTACCCACTGTGTGCCCCAGATGCCCTTCAGATCACTGTTCCACACTATATGTTCCTGGGTTGTTTTCCTGCCTTCTTTCTAAGAGCAGCCCTGATGCCTCCAGACTCCAACTCTGAACTTTTCTGGGGCCCAACCCAACCCACTGACACTTAAAACTTCAGGTTTTAAGCCCCTCTTGTTGCAAGAACTCACCAAATTTAGCCCTTCTCACTTTTTTATGTGGAACTGTTCTCCTTGTATGCTCCTTTCTCTCTCACCTCTCTCTGTGATCACAGCTCCCTCCCCTCTGCAGCAGCCAGGATCCATTTCTCCTCTAAACCACATCCCCACATTTCCTATCTTCTTTGATGTGGTTTCTTCTCTACCTTTATTTGTGGAGTTTGTTCTGCCAGTCTTCAGATTGACTTCTGGAGTATTTAGGGTGATTAGATAGTTATGAATTCACATTCATGGGACAAGAAAAACCTAGGGTCCTCCTATGCCATTGCCATCATCCCCTCTGCCATGGATACAATTTTATTTAAACCATCTGAGTTCATGGATCAGAAAGCTTTTACTGAATAATACATCACCCCAATACCTAGTAGCTTAACCTTTTTTTTTTATTATTTAATACAGGATCGTGTTGGTCAACAATTTGGCTACAGTCCAACTGGGTGGCTCTCCTGCACTCATTCATGCATCTTCAGTCTACTGCTAATTTTAGCTGCCAGGGGCCTCTACTAGGACAGTTCATCTTTGCACCAGGTGGTCTCTCCTCCTCTTATCTTCTAGCAGGTGGCCTGGATTGTTCCCATGGTGGTGACAAGGTTCCAAGAGTGAGAACAGATGTATGCAAAACCTCTGTAGCCCAAGCTCAGAACTTCTCCACTGTCACTTCCACTGCATTCTATGTGGCAAAGCAGGGCACATGTCAAACACAAATCCAAGGGCTAGAGAAAGAGAATCCCCCTCTTCATGGTAAGGGAAGAATTTGTGGTCATTTTTGTAACCACCTGCCTGGTTTTCTTGTCTATAAATACAAGAAACCTTATATAATTTTGTATTAAATGGGATAATATATTTAAAAAATCATGGGATAAATTGGATTGGAAGTGCTCAGTAAATATCAGGGCCTTTCCTCTGTTCCCTTTCAGACTAAGTGGGGGGCACAAACCAATAAGATAAGTTTCCTTGTATAGCTTATGGATATTGTCTTATTAATTTAAGGCTTAAATGGATGTTGGTTTTAGTTAACTTTATTAGAATATCTAGTAAATATATTCATTATGAATCCACATAAAGTCAATTATATGCATACATATGTATTGATACCTAGTACACATACAGAGAAATTTTATACCACCTATACTGGCAGGAAAGCTTATCTTCAAAGAGACCCCAGTGAACCAACTCCCTCAAGTATTCAATCTTGAGTCTGGTTCTGGCTCCGTGACTCCAACCAACTGAATACAATGAAACTAGTGCCAGTTTCTAGGCCCAGACTGCAAAAGACTGGCAGCTTCCACTTCCTGTATCTTAAAACACTAATGTGTAGAGCCCTGAACCACCATTTAAGAAGACCGACTATGCCTCACCACCTTCAGTTGTTCCAGCCTCCCACTATTTGAAGCATCACAGACCAATCTCCAAGCAACATGGAGCAGAGATGCATCATTCCTCCTGTGCCCTGAATTCCTGATCCACAGAATCATAGATACAGTAATAATAATAATAAAATATTTTAAGCTCTAAGTAGTGTCTAATGCAGCAATAGATTTTTGGTACAACCAGGAAACCCTGGACATAGCTGAATATTGTTGCTGGGAGCAGAGAGCTGCAGCCACTGCCATGCTGCTGCTGCTAGAACACACTGGCCATTGATCTATGAATTGGAGAGGAACTAAGAACTCAAGAACGCCAGCATGATTTAAAGGAGGCAGGCAAGGAAAGTGTGGTTTCACCATGGTGTCAAGACTCACATCAGCTCTGACTCAGAGTCTGAAAAGCAATGATTATGAGCAAAGCAGCTGGGAGGCCCAGATCTGTTCCATCTACACACGGGCTGCTTCAGTGCTGAGCTCAGCACCACCTGAAGGCCTCCTGAAGGTGAACAGACAACTAGGCTCATCAGCAGCAAGGTCTTGGAGCAAAGCCAGGTGTCTGGGCCTGGATGAACACCAGCACTGCACGTGTGGGTATATAAAACACCGATAACACTGTGACTTACAAGTGCTCCTTGGGTGTAAGCCGGAATAAGGAAATCACAGACTGGGCAAGCATAGCTCATGCTTTCACAGTACCCTGAAGCTCTACTTGTCACCTCCCAGTCCCACTAGGCACCACTAGGAAGCCTCAGTATCAGTAGAATGTGCCAGCACAAGGCACACTGCTATAAAAATGTAGCATCCCTTGGAACAGAGCCTCAGAGAGTAAAATAGTGTCAGAGATGCTAGCACTAATGCCAGACTGAAAACCAACTACCATTTGAATAAATGCACTGAGAAGGAGCTGTTCATCTGGCCTCGTCAGCCACAATTGTACATTCAGACATAAGCACCAAGCAAGCATTGAGCACTGACCCTGTATCCCATGGTCTTCTGGAGTCCTTGGAGGGTGGGATCACATTTCTGAAAAACAAGGTACTAGAAATCAACCACTAAATGCCTACATAGTGCACAAACTGTGATTCAATTAGTGAACACTACCAGATTCAATAACTGAGTGTTTTATTCCAGTGAACAAGTATTTTTTAAAGTACCTATTTGTCAAGTGCTGTTCAAGGAGCTTAAGATCTGATGCGGAGTCAAGACACCTGGAAATTACATACATCATGAAGAAAACTAGGTTCCATGGGAAAATACAGAAGGAAGGGAATAATTTTGACTAGAGGATCTGGGAGGGTTTCATGAAAGACTGACCTGTGAACTGAGACTGAAAAGACAGATCAGGAGAATTTCAGGAAGCTCTGTATTCAAGATCCAAAAGGAAAAGGAGCATTTCAGGCAAAATAAGCAACAAGAAGAAAGGAACAGAGGTCTAAAATAATGGGGGATGTTTCTGGAAGCAAAGCATAAAATGATAAGAGAATGAAATAAATGAAAGGAGTGGGAGGGAGTATTGGGAGACAAAGCTAGAGGGGAGTTGGGGCCACACTATGAAAGGCCTTGAATGCCATGCTAAGACAAGTAGAATTAAGTGTATTATTAGGCAGTGCTAAGGTGTGAGGTACTAGGAACTAATAAAAGACCAATTCAAAACAATAGAAAAATGCATGCAAATGAGCAAAAAAGTATTTCTGCCTCAAACTGCAAGCCAGTAGCATCAGGGTGACTTCACATCCCTCTGCACAATCAGCATGACCAGGAGGGTAGGGACTAGGTCCCTCACTGTCACTGCTTCATCCCAGCTCCTCTCAGGACTGTTGTGCACTGTAGACATGAATATTTGTAAAAAGGAGTAATTAATTCTTCCCTATCTACCCAAGTTGAAAATTGCTTCTCTTGTTTACTGCTTGTTTCTGTAGACATTTATGTGTTTTGGTATTTTTCTTTGATATTTTAAGTAATGTATGGGCAGGGACAAAGCTGTATCAATTAAAAAAAAAAACAAAAAAACCCCTGAAACCTAGGAGAGAACCTTGCAAACTAGTTACTCATTATTTGTTCAGTGTATAAATAATATGGAAGATAAAATAGTCTCATTACATCACATCAACATGTTATTCTAGGGTGCTTGGGTGTCTCAGTCAGTTGGGTGTCTGCCTTTAGCTCAGGTCATGATCCTGGGGTCCTGGGCTAGACTCTTGCATCGGGCTCCCCCTGCTCTGCAGGGAGCCTGCTTCTCCCTCTCCCTGTCACTCCCCCTCCTTGTGCTCTCTCTATCAAATAAATAATCTTTTAAACAAAAAAAAATAAAACATGTTATTCTAGGCCAAAAAGAAAACAATCTAAGTTTGCTGTTCCACATGTGGTAATGTATATGAAAGAAATGAAATCACTACCTCAAAGAGGTATTTTTATCCCTATATTCACAGCAGCATTATTTACATTAGTCATGACATGTATACGGCCTAAGTATCTACCGACAGATGAATGAACAAAGAAAATGTAATATATATAATGCAATACTATTCAGCCATAGAAAAGAAGGAAATCTTGCCATTTGCAACATGGATAGACCATGAGGGCATTAATACTATATGAGATAAGACAGAAGAAGAAAAAAAAACAAAACACTGTGATCTCACTTGTCTGTAAAATCTACCAAAAAAAAACAAAAACAAAAAAACAAAAAAACCCAACAACCAAATTCACAAATACAGAGAACGGTTTGGTGGTTGCAAAGGAAAATAGATGAAGGTAGTTAAAAGGTACAAACTTTCAGTTATAAGGAAAATAAGTTCTGGGGATTTAATGCATAGCATGGTAACTATAGTTAACAATACTGCATTGTACACCTGAAAGTTGCTAAGGGAGTAGATCTTTTTTTTTTTTTTTAAATCAATCAATTTAGTTTAAACTAAAAAAAGTAGAACCTAAAGTTCTCATCACAAGAAAAAACTTATAAATATGTGAGTTCATGGATGTTAATTAAAGTCACTGTGGTAATCGTGTTTTTAGAAGATTTTATTTATTTTACAGAGAGAGAGCATGCGTGAGGAAGGTGAGGGGCAGAGGAAGAGAGAGAGAGAATCTCAAGCAGACTCTGCACTGAGCACAAAGCCCAACACGGGGCTTGATCTCAAGACCTGAGATCATGATCTGAGCTGAAATGGAGAGTCTGGTGCTTAACTGACTGAGCTACCCAGGTGGCAACTAATCATTTAATGGTAATTAAATTGTGATAATTACTTAATAACTATACATATATCAAATCATTATGTTGTACATTTAAAATTAAGACAATACTGGGGTACCTGGGTGGCTCATACTGTGGCTTACTCTCTCTCTAAAATAAACAAGTCTTTAAAAAAAAAAAAAAGACAGACAATGTTATATATCAATTATGTCTCAATGAAACTGGAAGTAAATTAATTGTCATCATTTCTGATATCATTTAAGGTCTTTGTTTTTTGTTCAACACTTAACAATAAAGAGATATTTCCCATATATTTTTTTCACCCTTTTGTCATCCACAAAATGCATCTTTTTTTTTCCTATTTCATGTTCTCCTTAGGAGCCTGACCTGGAGTCTATTTAAATGAGTCTTTTCTTTTTTATTTCCTAGTATAATTGATTCCTCAAATTTTCTTACCTCCTTCCTACATCTACTTCCTGAGTCTTTTTGTGAATGCAAATGGCCTTCTCAAACATCTTTCCCTAAATAAACATCCTATTCTTCAACCACTTTGTTCTTCTATCTTGTTTCCATGGATTCTTTTCAATTAGTCCCAAAGTGTGTTAAAACCTTTTTAAAAGGTCATTTTGCTAAGAGGCTATTCACTTTTTCTTAGTCTCCAAGTAAATTCTATCAGCTTATGATCATATTGACCGAACTTCCCTACAGTTTAATGCACTCTCTCTCTCTGCAAGCTTTGAACTAGGAGAGTTTCCTGCCCTACTCCTCTGTTTTTTCTTCTAATAGTTGTCCCCACACTACTATTAGCACAGATTTTTAGCTGGACTAAAATCAGATTGCTTGCTAGAGGTATAATGCTGTCTGTGAGCTTCACTTTTAAAAGGGGAAGCCGGGGGCCCCTGCACAGTTCAGTATTGAACAACTGGCTCTTGATTTCTGCTCAGGTCATAGCCTTAGCATTGTGAGATGGAGCCCTGCATTGGGCTCTGCGCTCAGTATGGAGTCTTGGAGATTCTTGAGACTCTCTCTTGAGATTCCTCCTAACCCCCGTCGTGGTCGTGTTCTATAAACAAACAAACAAACAAACAAACAAACAAACCTTTTAAAAAATAAAATAAAAAGAGGAAAACACTGCCTACAAAGAATGTCATAAGACATTCTGTAGAACTTAGAACAGTACTCTTTGTATTTTTCCCTCATGTATTTGCTAAAACAATCTCTTTAAACTATGTATTAAATTTTACCTTTCTCAGTTGATACCTAAATTTTTTGTCTTCATAAACTTAATTAGTTGAAAGAATATTATATCCAGAGCACCGTAAGTGCTGGCACAATAAAATAAAAGTGATATCACTGCTTTATACCCCACGTATCTAAATGCAATAATGACTGGAGCCTATGATCATCTAATTATACAAATGTGAACACAGTCTTTTTATATTCTTCTTTTTTTCTCCTGAAACTGGTATTTCCATTCCATTTTCCTCTCAGCATTTCATCTTACTATAAGCTATTTTTATGCTTGAAATTCTTTTGTTGATTATCTTATTTCTCTGCATCAAAATATGCACATAAATTTAAATTTTTCCTTTTGACCATAAAAACTTACAAATGTTTAAAGTTATTTTAAGTTGCTATTACAGTTATTAATATAGAATCAATATAACTCTATTATAATCTTTTATAAATAAAAATTAAATATAAAATACGCATCTCTTAATAAAGATGGAGGTGGCTATTTTGAGTGGGTGTGGTTTGGTTTGGTTTGTTAATTCTTGTTTCTGAGATCACTATTGTTGCTAGAAAAGAGCATACAGCACTTTTTTGGGCTGCTGGACCCAACTGGGGGGAAGATGTGGATTTCTCCAAAGGAATGAACAAACTCAGTGTCCTACAATGCAACACAATTCTGACATTATCTATTCAAACACAGCATCAGACTCTGGGTTAAGAACCCAGTCCCATAAGACTGCCCCTCATCCTTCAGAGGCCAGTTGCAACCCCAGGTTACTATCTATGCTTCTGTCATTAAGTCAGAGGTTCCCGCAACCCCATCCTCAAGTTCAATTAATTTGCTACAAGGGCTCACAGAACTCAGAGAACCATTTTACTCGCTAGATGACCAGTTTACTGTAAAAGGATATAACTCAGGAATAGTTAGATGGAAGAGTTGCATAGGGCAAGATATGGGGAAAGAACATGGAGCCCTTATAACCTACAACACTTTGAATGTCCCAAATTATAGTTTGACAATCAATTGAATGAGAATAGAAGAGATCTTGTTGTCCATTCCATTTCCACTCCCACTGGAATAAACTGAAGTAATCGTGTGTCCACCAGAGGCCAGAAGAATTAAATGTTGGCTGAGACTTAATGCCAGTGCTCTGAAGTGAGACCTGACCCAGTGTGTCTGGACACAGCTTCTGTGTAACTCAGCTTTCTTAGAGCCTGATGTGAAATGACTCACTTCACAAGCCCCCCTCAGAGGAATGAAAACAGAGCAGCGAACAAGACAAGGAAGTCCAGTGAGACCTGGACAGAGCATCACACTCTGTAAATGGAAGAGTGGGAGTGACGCTAGACATCAGAAAGAACCAGAAAAACAAAACTGTGAGGAAAGGGCAAGATGGAGGCTCCCTGTCACCAGAAGGCAGACTTCACTACCTTGGAGTCCCTCTCCCTGTGGCTGTTTTTACACTATTTCCTGCTTCCTCAGACTGAACTTTCTAGAACAGAGCCATTGTTTAAAATCATTCATACTTATGATCACAGTGAGAGGAAAAAGGCAATCTTATACCATTGGGGGATGTCCAGGTTGCAGAAGCGTATGTATCAATATGTATCAAAAGCTTTAAAAAAGCACATCATGTTTGAGCAAGCAATTCCACCTCCAGAATTATCATGAGAGGAAATAACCAAGGAAGTGCACAAAGATGTATGTGTACAGAGATGCTCCTTATCATATTATTATAGGAGCAAAACCAAGAAAAATTAAAAAAAAAACCTACATGTCCAACCATAGGGAAACGACCAAACTGATTTTGGTAAATAATCAAATTAACACTATGAACTCTTATGGGCAATTAAAAATGATCATGTGAAACTATACTGACCCCACAATATATTTTCATTATAAAAGTATTTTTTAAAAGAAAATTAAATGGTGCAGTAAGTTCCTATTTTGTTTTTAAAAGACATGAATGCATAAAAAAGTTATTATCTGTGTAATAAATAAGTTATAAACTGAATTGTAAGAGTTTTTAAAAGACATGAATACATTAAAGTTATTATCCATGTAATAAAATAAGTTATAAACTGAATTGTAGAATATTGATGATCTATTGTTAAGTTTAAAAAGCAAATTGCAGAACAGCATTACATTATGATGGCCAGTTAAATAAAATAATCATAAATATGCATATATGTAGTATGTGTGTTCATTTAATATACATGAGTGTTTGTTAAATATATACCATATATACCATATCATCTATGTATGAAGAATGAGAGAATGCACACCTAAATGTTAACAATGGTAAGATTACACATGGGTTTTTCATTTTTTATATTTCTGAATTTTCCTAATTTTCTACCAATACTTATTTTTCATGATCAGATTAACTCTTATCTACAACACTGCTGCTTATTCCCTTGCAAGTAAAAGTCACAAAGAGCCCGTACTAGCTTCACACTGGTGAGTCCACATTTTCTTTTTTATAATTGAAAGCCTAGGTATGAGGGAGGGGAACAAGGTAAGACATTCATTAGGGCATATCCTTGATACATATAACTGATTCCCACAGATACATTAATTCAGACCAAACATTCAGATTACACAACACAACACTGTTATTTAAAAAGATAAAGAACATACTATATTCCCAAAAAATAAACATCTTGATAGATGGTATTCTGTTACTACTCTCTTCCAAGATACATTAAGTGGTATGAAGTGGAAGGTGTACCTCACCTTTAGTGGTCCACATGCCTCCTACCTAAAAATGTGCATATATGATCTACATAGATCTTTTTCCTTCTCTCCTGTGACAGATTAGGAGAGAGTGCCTCACATCTGAAGTATGTTCAGTTAGATTCCAGAACATCAAAAAGAATTACCAAATATGGGGCAGCTGCAGTAAGGAGAGAACAATGTGAAATATCTTCATGTGTAAGAAAGATTGAGAAATAGAAAGGAGACACACATCTAGGGTCGAAAATATTTCCTAATTTCTAAAATGTGGCAAGTGAGCTCTAAAACTAGGTGAATGAGTTCAACACCAAATGATAAAACATTCTGGAAGAGATTACTAAATAAGTGGTTTGTAAGCACTTAGAAAAGGATCTTTGATTAGACTGAAAGCCTATACGGGTTTAGAAACAAAGATTGAACTAATTAACCTCATTTTTAAAATAGGATCATTAGGCTGGGAGTGCTATAAATACACTCACATTTTTAGTTTTGAAAAGGCATTTAACAAAATCTCTCATAAAATCTCTACCTATAGGATAGAGAAATGTGAGCCAGATGAGAGCCCAGTAAGGTGCGCTGGTAGGAGTCACAGAGCAGGGACTGATGAATCCGTGCTATCCTGACAAGAAGAATCCAGCTTGTGACTGTATGCTTACGTGTGTGTGAAATGAGTGTGTGAATGTGGGAACATATATGTTCCTACATATGAAGGGGTGAGTGAGCTTAATGGAGAGCTACTATACACACACAGCAAATTTTCTCAATTCCTCTTTTTTTTCCTTATTCTACACATTCATGTTGCACTGGGTCCTTTCACTTCTCCAAAGTACCTGTTGACTTCTTACCCAATTTGTTTACTTCTCTCACAATCCCTCCTGATACCTGGCTGAACCTCACTATCTCTCTCTCAACCACCACCACCTCTCATTTAGACCATAGCAAATACCTCCTAGCCAGTTATCTATTGTGATTCTCACTCCCAAATCCATTTTCTACATCAAGCCAGAGTGAGCTTTTAAAATGGAAATTAGCCCACCCCATTAATTTGCTGAATATCCTCCAGCTTACTAGAACCAAATGAAAACTCCCTAGCCTGCTGCCAGAGCTCCCTTTCTGACTTATGCCTACCTCTCTCCTCAAAAACCAGGCAACTGTTAACACTCTCTGCCCTCCCCTTGCATTCCAGCCTCCCACCCTAATACTGTGAAATAGTTATGCCTTTGCCTGGCTCCCTGCCCTCCTGCCTTTGAGATTTTATTTTAAATGTCACCTTTGCAGAGCTCTCCCCCCACCCCAACCACTCAATTTTAAGTAGCCATCCCTCACATAGCCTTACCTTAATTCTCTGTATGGCCCTGCATCATCAAGATCCAGGCAGGAGACAAAAGCCATACCAGGTATTTTAAGAGAGTATTTAATATTATGATAACCAGGCATGAAGTTGTTAACCGAGTAACTGAAAAGACAAAAAGAGAACACTAGGTGGAAGGCAACACTAGAAGCTGGTTCCAACCCCAGGACTGGAGAAACAAATGAAAGAGGTTAGAATCATTCAAAAGAAGTTTGGAATAGGGACCTGGCAAAGTTGAAATTAAGTGAAATTAACACCAGCTGGTGCTGCTATTCCTGCGGGGCTGGCCATCAAGGGCATTCTGCACATACAGAGAAAACTGAACACCAGACTCAGCTCCTGCTGCAGGAGAGGCACTGACACAGGGATTGGAAGAAGCCTGATGGGTGATGTTAAGGGAATCACAAATGGACAGGAAAGAGTGAGCCTCTTCTTCCCACCCACACCCCCAGCCTTACAGTCTCTCCCTCCTGCTCTCTGTTGGCAGACCTAAATAGGGATCCATCTGGCAAAGCAAAAAGGTGGTTTGCACAGTCTCATCCCTAGCAACACCACGGTAAGTAGAGAAAGAGCCAGGCAGGGTTTGGAGGCAAAGGAAAACAGCTTGATACCTGGTAAAAGTACTTATCACTTTAATTTTTCTTAGTTATACATTAAATATTTGTTTGTTGTTTGCCTCTCCCTGCTATGAAATTGAATCACATGAAATTGCCAATTCTCAAACTCAAAAACCTCTTAAAAATTAGCAATTTCTTATGGTTCAACCTAATAGATTATGTTCCCTGTGGGTAGGAATTTCATCTGTCTTGCTCAATGTTTAAGTCTAACCTGAAGATTAGTGCATTAAATGTGAATTCATAGATTATAGAATTCCTGATGAAGTGTTTAACACGAAAACATAAAGAACATAATTTCAGCTTTCTTTGATAACTAAAAAATACTTCAAACTCTTGCTTCATTACTTTCTGTACCATGATAGTATACAAATTAGAAGAAGTATAGAGGTGGCTCAGTGGGTTAAGCCTCTGCCTTCAGCTCCAGTCATGATCTCTGGGTCCTGGGATTGAGCCCTGCATCAGTCTCTCTGCTCATCAGGGAGTCTGCTTCCCTCTCTCTCTGCCTGCCTCTCTGCCTACTTGTGATCTCTGTTTGTCAAATAAATAAATAAAATCTTAAAAAAAAGAGAGAGAGAGAGAGAACAGAATCAGGATCCAGCCTGCCAGGTGAGGGGCGATCCTGGCTCTGACGCCTCTTAGTTGCATCAGCTGAGCAAGTAACTCAACCTCTCTGTGCCTCAGTTTCCTCATATGTTCCCTTTCAACATAAAGCAAATTAATGCAAAGAAAATACTTCAAACTGTAAGTGCTGAATACACCTGCTTCTAAATTGCTAAGTATCTAGGAATCCCTGCATCCTGCAAATGCAAATTCCCTAAACCCAACTCCATAGATTCTAATTCACTCTACCTGGCAGGAAGCCCACAAATCTGCCTATTCACCAAGCACCTCAGGTAAATAAAAGCAGGCAGAGCTGAGACAATAAGAAACAGAGGTCTACAAATCATAGGCCCAGGGATAGAGCACCAACTGACACACTTTCCAACCAAACTCTGCTCTCTCTGGTAACTCATATGCATTCACTATCATTTAAGCTGAAATTACAGCAAGAAAAAATTTAAATGTACTCTTTTATCATCCGTTTCCAGTGTCTCAAGTGAAGGGTTCTACAACAATTTCCAGGTAAGTTTCCGAAGCCCAATCACAAACACAGCACATTCTCATGTTTTCCCCTGAGGCAGCATGCTGGTCGTCTTCCCATCTCTTATCATCATCTCAGCTCTTAAATGCTCAAGGTGGTTTGTTTCCACAGTTTTCTTAGATCATTCAACCAATAAACATTATCTGATTCTTCTTGTTTTCCTCTTAGGCGAGTCTCTCTGGCCCTTCATCATTTTGGTTGCTCTTCTTCCACATTCCATCCAGCACCAAAAACAAATCAGCAAATCATCATCTTCACGAATCCAAAGTACCAGAGGATGCGATTCGCAGGCACCACTACCAACATTTAGTGCATTTGGCGGTGAGAGCAAAGTTCGTGGCTCTGATTCAAGGTTAATGCATGACATCTTCACATGGCTTTAAAGGAATGGGGAGCTGCTCAAGAGAAGCCTATGACAAGGTCAGGGGTAGTTTTTGTCACTATTGTCACCTTAGTATTCAGAGAAAATTGCACCCAAGAAAGTCACTAACCACATGTAGAAGGTGCAAGTCCCAAAAGAAAACCCTCAGAAAAGGAAGTCAGCAAATAATGCAAACTAGATTTTTTAAAAAATTATTTTCTTCAAAAGTGATTGCTAGGTTGATGGTTTTTAGCAAAGGTTTGCCCTTCTTTTAAGGATCTGTGACTGGTGGAGTACTGAAGGAAGCAGGGATTCGTGTTAATTGCTTGGAGTTGAAGCTGTTTTCAGGTTCTGTACTTTAAGAGGGAAAAAAGATTCCATAGCTTCCTGCTTGTGGACTGAAAGGAGGAAGGAAAAACAAACGACCCTCCTTAAGAAAGCAAGTTATCAACATAGCAGGAATTTACTTCTAAGTTAGCAGTGTAGGAAGAGAACTTCAGTAGCTCTGAGGTTCCCTTCCAGGTATTTACAGACTTTACCTCTACAGTACCATCCACCAACAATCAACCTTCACTACACTGGCCTGGAGGAAGTGCTGAGGATCCTCACCCTCCCTGGTCACAGCAGATTCCAACTGAGAGCCCTAAGAGTCCTACTGGGAATCAGAGCACTCTTTAACTTCCCAGTAACCAGGAGAGCACTCTTTAACTTCCCAGTAACCAGGACCTCTAGTGTGTCCAGGGACATCCTAGTTAGGCAACAGGGCCAAGGAAACTTCATACCTCAAAAAGGAAGGAAGGAAGGAAGGAAGGAAAGAAGGAAGGAAGGAAAAAATGAAAGAAAAAAAGAAAGGAAAGAAAGGAAGGAAGGAAAAAAAGAGAGAGAGAAGACAGAAGAGGTAGAGACAAACCTTATTAACCTTAATTATCTGGAAAAGTTCCTAAACAGTCACAAAAATCTTCGTATTCACTAACATTTGTTAAGCATCAACTTTGCATGCAAAGGAATGTTCTAGGGGCTAGAGATACACTTCTTGAGGCTTACACTGTACTTAGGACCAACCTGGAGAATATGTGGGGGAAGAGAAAGCAGAAAGTGCAAAAGCCCTGAAGAGGCAGTGTGCCTGCGTGAGCTTGGAATGCACAGAGAACATCGGTTCTAGAATGCAACAAGAGTGTGTAATGAACAAGCTGAAGACATGAAAGATTAAATCCCAGAGGTAAGGAGGAATCAGAATTCAGAGCCTTGTGCATACAAAGTACCTATTATCATGTATGTGTATTGGAAAGTGGAGATGATATTACTTTGGCATAATCAAGGATTTCTTTCTTTCTCTCTCTCTCTCTCTCTCTCTCTCTCTCTTTTTTTTTAGTGTGTGTTAAGGGGAGTAACAGTCATCCAAGTTAAGGAAAGTATAAATATTGCTCCAAAGGAAGTCAGGTAAATTAGGTGATAAAAAATAAAAGGCTTCAGAAGATGCCTTCATCCAGGGACTCACTATGTAACATGCAGGAAAAACTTCATTATCCGAGGGCGTCATGCCCCCTTTAATTCCCCCCACCCAACAAGGGTGAGATTTAAATCTCCATTCATTAACTCATCTACTCTGGATACCTCAGCTAATATTAACTTGGCTGGTACTTTCTTTTTCTCTGTAAAACTTCCATTGCCTTCAATCATGTTTTACCTGAGCTGTATCACGGAGGACCCTTATCCCCAGAGGCTGGAACAGTAACGGCCCATGAAGGTTATGTTACAAATATCTGTTGAGTGAATGAACGGTCTCCTTGGCCCTCTCTAACACTCACCCACCTGTATTCTCTGGGCCGGGGGCGGTTTCCCTAAGAACTGAAGGCAGTCTACACATGCACTTAAGGGAAACAACCTGAAGCCCACTAGCTTCTCTTTAATTCTTTTTTGTGGAAAAAGTGGGACAGTGGTGTGGCCAGATGTGGAGCGAAGCGTGGAGGGAGAGGTAGCAAAACGAAACAAACAAAAAACCCCAAAATACGGATCCCACAACTTCTCCGGACCCGGAGGCCAGCGGCACGACTCGAGAGACTCACTTGAAGGTGACGACGCAGACCGGCCGGTGGGACTTGTGGCTGGTGTTCTCGGCCATGCCCTTGCCGCAGAAGTGGTTGGTGAAGATGCCCCAGCGGAGCGGGGCGCCCGGCAGCACGTCGAATACCGCGCGGCAGCAGACGCCAAGCCACCTGCCCTCCCCCGGGCCGCAACGCCTGCTCCGCCCCACTGCGCATGCCTGGGCCGCGGTTCCCGCCCCTGACCTACACCGCCACACTACACCTCCGCCCCCGCCCCGAAACCTGGAAGACTCCGGCTCAGCCCCGGGCGCCCGCGTCCCCAGCCGCCGGAGTTCGCGCGCAGGTGGAGCGGGGTCGCGGCGCGGGGCTGCCCGAGAGGCGGAGAAGGGGCCCCGGGGTCCTGCCCCGCGCTCCCACCGTTACTCACCGCCGCCCCCCAGTCACGTCCCCCCACCCACGGGGCTGGACTGGCCTCATCTGCCCGCACCTCCGGGCCCAGGACCAGGGCGGGCTTAGCAGGTGCGCGCCCTGGAACCCCACGCACCCCGCTCCGCCCCAGAGAAAAGTGGCCGCGGCCTCCCGGGAAGTTCCCGGCTTTCAGCACCCGGGACAACAGCGGCGGCGGCGCCCGGCCACAGGCTCTCCCGCCGGCGTCCGCGCTCGCGTCCCGTCGCCCTGTCCGCGTCCCCTCCCCGGGCCTGTCTGTCCCCCACCGGCCTGCGCCCCGCGCTCGCAGCCTCCGCGTGGGGGAGGCCGTGGGGGAAACGGAGCTGCCCGAAGCACCTTCCCGAAACCAAGAGAAAGGGTCTGCGGGCCGAGGGCTTCCCGCCCGCCCTGCGCGGTTTGTTCAGGGGCGCCGCGGGCTGTTTGCCTTTCAGGGCCCATCGCTCTGCTCCCACTTAGGAAAAGCCCCAGCTTCCATTTGGGGTTTGGGTCTGGGCATGGACTTGGCTTCTGAAACATTCCTTCTCATTTTAGTTTCTCCTGAAACTCTCGAGATGATCGGGAGATGCTGAGCAAATTCCTCTTCCTTCTGTTTCAAGTGGATCACTTGGGTCCGATGATTTTCTGGGCACCGCGCGTGTTTCAACGGTTACTGCTAACAGAACTGAAAGAGCTGCATAAGTGCTCTGCCTTCGCTCCTAAACTTCCCTAATAATTTTGTGTTATTATTTGTAAACGAATTAGATATCCCAACGTGCTTGATTACTTGATTTATCTTGAAGATTGCAAATCTTTTAACTCTTAAGCTCCTTGAAACTTAGCATTGCTAAATGTTACTGTATTTAGTTATGTGGAATTTGACACATCCAATTAGGAGAAATTAAAATGCCTAATTTACTACTGATTTGGCTTTTTAAAAAAGATTTTATTTATTTATTTGACAGAGAGAGAGAAACGGACAGACAGACAACCATAGTGCCAGAGATAGCAAGAGAGAGCAGGAGCAGGAAGGAGAGGGAGAAGCAGGCTCCCACTGAGCAGGAAGACGTGGGGCTCAAACCCAGTACCCCCAGTATCATGACCTGAGCCAAAGGCAGTCGTCTAAGAGACTGAGCCACCCAGGCACCCCTGATTTGGCTTTTTATTGACCAAATTTTTCCCAAACAAAAGGATTTAATCCCAAATATTTGGGTCTTGTTTTTTGTTTTGGAAAATTTCAGGCAAAATATTTGTGGATAGTTGACCACTCACTCAATGGGACACATTAGCCTGAAGCAAAAATGTTCCGAGACAGGCACCAATTTCTCCATTTTTGGTGACCTAAACTTTAGTTAATGAGAAATGAAATTGAAAATTCAGAGAATGAATGTTTTCATCCTTTCATCAAAATTATCGTACACAGGAGTAGCTTTAGCTCTTCCTT
>RCUC01119936.1:0-10377 GCA_003697995.1 Taxidea taxus jeffersonii | reverse complement strand
TTTTTTTTTTCCCCCATTCTTTTTCTGTTTTCAAATTTGAATGTGGGAAGTTCCTGTCTTCAAGCCCACTGATTCTTTCCTTGGCCATGTCTAGACTACTGATGAGCCCATAGAAGGCTTTCTCTTCTATTATACTTTTTTTGATTTCTAGTATTCATTCCCTTTTTATTCTTAGTGCTCCAGTCTCTCAGCTTATATTACCTACCTGTTCTTTCATATTCCTACCTGTTTATGTCTCTCCGGCACCTTCTTGGGCTGTGACTATCTGAATCTACCAATCTTTCCAGACTTCAAAATGGCAATTGGACTTGTGACTCCATTTCTCCTCTGGGCCCAAGAATAGTCCTTGGTTTTCATGTCAGCTCTTATTGCAAGGATGGGAATAAATAGGGATTTTTAGTGTCAATTTCTCACTTTTTGTATTTTATGTTTTAGAAGTTTCTTTTCTAGACATCATATAGGTATGTACTTTTAGTAATCTGTGTGTGGTATATTTAATGTAATTACTGATATGTTTGCACTTAAATCTATGATTTTATTGTGTACTTTTATTTCTCTTATTCTTTTTATGTTCATTTTGCTCTCCTATCTTTTCTTTGAAGTATTATGCTTTTACTGAATTAACTTGGCAATACTTTCCTAAGGAATTTTGTGTTTTATGTTCATGAGTAATAATTTTTCCCCAGTTTATCTTTGCCAAATTTTAGGATCAAGGCTGAGCAGTCCTATAAAATTTGTTGGGAAATGTTCCATCTTCCTTTGTTTTTTAAAAGAGTTTAAGATTGTTTTTTCCCTTAGATGATTGGTGGAACTTATTCACGAAGCATCTGGGCTTAAGGTTTTCTTATTTTACTGTATGATTTTACTCACATGTGGAATTAAAGAAACAAAAGAAATGAGAAAAAGGAAAAAGAGAGAGAAACCAATAAACAAACTCTTAATTACAGAGAGCAAACTGTTGGTTACTAGAGGGGAGAGGGTAGGTATGGTGAAATAGGGGATGGGAAGTAAGGAGTGCACTTGTCATGATGAGTAATAGGTGATGTATGGAAGTGCTGAGTCACTATATCGTACAGCTGAAATTAATATAATACTGTATGTTCACTAACTGGGATTAAAATGAAAACTTAAGAGGTTTTCTTATTTGGAAAGTTTAATATTTTTAACAACTTCAATGTTTCCAATAGACAAAGGGTTATTTTTATTTTCGATTACTTCTTTCAGTAGTTCTTATACAGTGTGCTTTTCAAATAATTATCAGATATATTCATATAAAACTACTTGTAATAACTTTTATCATACTTTTAAATCTCTCTAGGATAGTGGTGGAAACACAAATCTATAAGGACTCCGCTGAGTTTTCTATATATGGGATCAAGTCACTTCTTTTTTTTTTTTTTTAAAGATTTTATTTATTTATTTGTCTCAGAGAGAGAGAGAGAGAGAGAGAGCGAGAGCAAGCACAGGCAGACAGAGAGGCAGGCAGAGGCAGAAGCAGGTTCCCTGCCCAGCAAGGAGCCTGATCTGGGACTCGATCCCAGGGCGCTGGGATCATGACCCGAGCCAAAGGCAGCCGCTTAACCAACTGAGCCACCCAGGTGTCCCCAAGTCACTTCTTTTTAAATATTTATGCCTTTTATTTATTTTATTGACTTATTTCATGGCTATGACTTCCAGGACAATATTTTAATCTGTTCTTTTCTGTTTATTGCACATAGTATCTTGTCTCCTCATTTTTAGTTGTTTATTGGACATTTATATTTATCAAGTTCAAAAATTAAAAACCAAGTTTTAAAATGTCAGAATGAAAAAGAAAATTATTTTAGAAGCAAAGCATGTTTGAAAAAGAACTAAAGAAAAAGTCTAGAAGGAAAATATAATAATTGAATTTTAGAAGTAATAAAAGAAAAGGAGAATCTAATTAAATATAGATTAGAAAGCAAAAGTTTTCAAGGATACAAGGAGCAAGATAATATATAAGAAACTTACTTTCCAGAAGGAAACAGAGAAGGAATACTTAGAGAGAAGGACTGAGAATTTTCCAGATGAAAGGTATCAAGCCAAAAATTCTAGAAATATAAATTCCAAACAGGATAAGCAAAAAGCCATTCAAACCTAAACACATCTTAGAGAAACTCTGGAATACTAAAGGTAAAGAGAAAACTTTCAAACTGTGACATACCACAGCTGGCTTTTTACAAGTAACAAAACAAGTCAGGGGATAGTAGGATGTTATATTTAATGTTCTAAAAAGGAATACCTGTCAACTGAGAATTCTATATTCAGAATATGCATCTTTAATAAATAAATGAAAAATAAACACAAAAATTATGGTACTCATCACTAGCAGCATATACTCCATAAATATGTGAAGTTATTTTTTGAGCAATGAATGGAAGAAACTAAAAAAGGTTGACAGGTGCAGAAGAAATGGAAGAGAACAAAGGTGGTAGGTATATGGACAATGAGCTAGGATTTTATAAAACAAATATATTCATATATTACCTTGTTAATATATGTCACCAAATAAATAAATTGGGGGAGGTGGTAATGAAGTTAAGTTGTTCTAAGTTTCTTGCATCATCTAGAAAAAGTTTAACAGTATCAATTGGCTTTAGACTTCAGTAAGTCAAATATGTGTGTTTTTTTTCTAGGTTATTATTTACTAGAAGGGTAGAAAAAGCATATATATGTGCTGTTTTCTATTAGTTTCTTTTTCTGGTGCCTTCTTAGTGATCCCTGAATTTGTTTAGGCTTTTATCCCCCCTAAATAAAATCTTTGAGAATTGCTCATATGAAAAATATTCCCTTAATCCTTGCATCTTCAAAAAATTTTGTAACCTTTATTTTTAAACAAAAGCGTGGTTGGATATAAATTGTTTTCATTTTCATTCCTTGAGAACACTGGACATTTTTGCTCCTCTGTGATCTGGTTGTAGTGTTGCTGTGGTGATAGCTACGTTGGTATCTTTTTTGCCCTTTCAATCCTGATTGATGTCGTAAAAATAATAGAGAAATAGTTCAAGTCACCAGAATTGAGAGATTAGAAATAAACTCAGATAAATAATTTCATGTAAAAGGATACATGATATTAGTAAGGTGGGTCATTACATAAATGATACTGGAAAAATTTAAATGCCATTTAGAAAAAAGAAATCTGCATCCTTAATATATTTCTTGAACACTCAAACCAATTTTCAAATGATTACTTATTTAAATATAAAAAAGAAGCTCAAATATCAGAAGAAAATATCAGTGAATGCAGGAAATCTTTCTATGACACAACATCTAGAAGTTGAGAAAAGTTTTAAACATTTTTTATGATTAAAAAAATTACAACTCAAAATCAAACCACTAAATAAAACCTAATTGATATCAGCCAACATCTTTTATACAGAAATCTTAAAATTTATTTGACAAATTTAAATAATGAAAACTAAAACTGGGAACATGGTATGAATGCATAGCTCAGCCTAGAAGCAGCAAACACATGGTTAATAAGTATATAAAATGAACTTTCAATATTATGCATAATTAAGGAGATACTGTTCATAAATAAATGCTTTGATAATAACATTCATAATCTCTTATAGGCAATTGTGAAATACAAAAAGGTCTGAAATTCAGTTGTTTTTGTAAACTTGGCACCAAATGTTTGTCAACAAAATCTTATCTGAACTAACAATAAGTGTTGGCTTACATGTACTCCTGCCAGTCACCCAAACTGTTGCCTTTTTATTATTTTATTACTTTTTTATTATTTTGCTATTCATATTTTAATTACACTGTGAAATTGTTAAAAGGCATTAAGGATATTTTGTGGGTAACAATAATTTGGGGGGATAAACTCATACAAAATTTCTGGATGAAGGTTTAGTAATAGGTGCCAGACATAAGTCTGCACACACACACACACACACACACACACACACACACACACACACAGCTGTATCCTGCAACCTCAACAACACTTCTGGGACTGCATCTTACACGTGGAGTTGTTCGTACCGAGGGGATGTACTGAAGCAGTGTTTGCAATAACATAGGGTAATCTAATGTTGGTCATTACGTGACAAATTATATCAGTTATGATGGTGCCATACAACTGAGTAGCAAGATGGCAGCTTTGAGAAGAGATGGCTCTCTATGTGCAATTCCCATCTCTTTCCAGACTCAAGTTTAATCCATTAAACATTAAAAGAATGACACATTTGTTTTGTAAAGAATATCATTTACGAATAAAACAACAACAACAACAAAAAAGAATATCATTTACTAACTCTAAATTTTCCAATTAAATTAAAATTATAGTATAATCATACTCCATACATATTCAACAGTTAGAAAGTAATGGAGTAGCTTGTCATAAGTTAATTGAAAAAGATCTTCAAGACATATATCAAGTAAAAATGGGAGAAACTATTCCTTGGGTGGAATTTCCCTTATGTCATCCCTGAACTTTGGACAACTTCAAAATAAAAGTCACACCCTATGGAAAACCAAAGTAAGGGTCTGCTCAATGCATGGATATTCATGTAGGGTCCCTTCCTATGACTATGAGAGCAGTTGGCATCAATATCTCCAATACAGGTAGCTGTGCACCCCGAGACAAGGATCTCTCTCTTAAGTGTCCTTGGAAGCAAAGAACAGAAATATATTGGAAAGTGAAAATTCATTGAAAAGAAAAATTAGTTGTGAAACTGTTCAGGGGGACAGGAGCTCTCAGATATGACTTATCTACATTTCATTTATATTGCACACATTCTATATACTCACATGAACCTGTATGTGTGCATATAACTATATTTTGTGTATGTATGTACACACTGATTATATATTAAATGCCTACATGCATATAATTTGTGAAGATATAACCAAACTTTGAAATAGCTGAATGGATTCTAATTGACTTACAGCTGTTAAACTAATTTAATGTAAGTTATCATCAAATATAAATGAGTTATTAAAATATCATTGTGAAAAAAATAAATAAAATAAAATATCATTGTGCCTGAACTCTTTCCATGCTCATAAAGTGGTCCATTAATGTTAAAAGAAGGCAAATTTGTTTTGTAAAGAATATTACTTCCTATTATTAAATTTCTCAATTAAAAATATAAAAATGACAATATAAGCAGGAATCTTTCAGGAAAATCACAAGCTTTAATCCTATTTTTGTTTTGTAATTTCTCTTCTTTCTCTAAAGTCCTAGTTCTTAGTGGACAGAGGCCATAGTCAGGCAGCAGACTGTTTCCCTACTTCAAGAGTAAATGCAAAGTCTCTCTCCTTATTTTAAGAAGTTGTAGGCAAGAAAAAAATGTTTTAAGCATATTAACGTAATAATGTACCATGAAATTCATTCATTCCTTCTGTGCTCAACTTTTGACAAAAATTACATTCTTTTAGTTCTAATTCTTTTGACAATAACTACAAGTTCCCATATTATATTGACCAAGACCAAGTGCTGATTTTATCAGACACCTCTTGTGAGTCACTTCAAAATCCTTCATTCTTACCTTTTAGACACGTGAGCCTGACAGGTTCAGCCAGGTGCACTCAGACAGGCCTTGCCTCTGGTGGTGCATGTGCTCCTCTCCAGCCCTGAAGCTCCTCTGACTCTATGATGGGTGATGCCCGGGTCTATACTTTTGAATGTGCAACCGGGAGTCCAGAGGAGTTAATGCCCAGTGGGACCACCACTTGACCAATGAAGGGTGGGGCCAATGGATAATATTTCCTCTTTCCTGTTCACAGGTAAAGTGTTTAGAGAAACACTTAATCAGGGGGACCTCAGAAGGCCCCAGCTGGATTAAGTAATGGTTGTCACTTGCCAATTTCATTTTGCACCTTAGTATCACCCTCTCTCTCCTTTCCTGCTCCACCTCCTATCCTGCCTTTCTGCTCCATGGGGTTCCTTCCCAATTAAACCATCTTGGACTACTTGCCTCAGACTCTGCTTTCAGAAATATCAAGGCAAAGAAACTAGTAAAACAATCAGTTACTACTTCCTATAACCTGATGTTGGAAGGTTGCAGATCGCGTCCAGGAGGATCTGATTCTCCCTGGTTCAGGGATGGAAAGCTACCACTATTCTTTCTTCTTTTCTGTCTTTCATTTCTTGTCTTCACTCTGTGAGAGTCACATTTCCTTTTACAGTAGAAATGTCTTCCAAGAGCAACAGGGAAGTAAGCTTCTGGTAGTCTTTGCCTCATATTCCTAAAGGTCCCCTGCCCCTTCCCAACAGAACCACATCAGGGACTTACATTAGCCAGAAGCTGGAGAAACGGCACCCAGAACCTGGATCTGGGGAGGTAGGGTGGATTACGTTCAGAAGAAATTGACTATGTCATGATAAAAAAAAACAGTATTGTGAGCATTGTGCTTTTATACTATCAGACATTGAGGAATACAAGCTTTCACTATCCTTAAATTATTTTTTCTAGCATTACTGAGATATAATTTACATATAACATCATGTAAATTTAAGATGTACAATGTGTTGATTTGATACACTTATATATTGGAAAATGACTACCACCACAGCTTTAGCAAACACCTCTATCATGTCACATAATTGCCATTTTTTTGTGTCAAGACTATTTAAGATCTACTTTCTCAGCAACTTTCAAGTATGTAGTAGTATTAATCACTATAATCATCATGTAGTACATTATACCACTAGAATTTATTCATCTTATAATTGGAACTTTGTGCCCTTTGATCAACATCTCCCTATTTTCCTTACCTCCCTGCTCCTGATAACCACTTCTACTCTATTTCTATGAGATGGACTTCATATAGATTTCAAAAATAAGTGAAATCACAGAGTATTTGTCCTTCTCTAACTTATTTTACTTAGCATACTGCCCTCAAGATGCATCCATGTTGTTGCAAATGGCAGAATTCCCTTCCTTCTTGTGGCTGAACAATATCCTTAATTTGTAGGACAACATCTGCTGTGTGTTCCTGCATGTTCCTCAGCTTGTCAGGCCTGTATCCTAGATATGCTAGCCAGAACAAACAGATAAGAAAATAATCCTTATGTGGGCTTAAGTTGGTCACCTCAACCTATCTGGTCAGTCGATCTTAAACTCAACTTTTGGGCTTACTCCTTACACATTTCTTAATCCCTACACTACCTCACAGTTGATCCTGAAGTTTTCTACTGCTTTTATCATGTTGGCTCATTTCCTCAACTATGAGTAAGATGTACTGATTTGCAATTTTGGACCACTTTATGTATATGCCCTGAAAAGTCCATTAAGTTCACCTGGACCCTGCACGCTGACAGGTTTGTACACTCCTGTGACTGGCTCTGTGGTCTGTGGGCCAGTCCTCTGTCTTCTACCTAAGGCACAACATAATATCACCTGTTTCCCAAACCTTAGAATTAAAGTGGTCTTCTGAGAACCAACACGATAAAATCCAAACATAGGTAACAAAACAAGTCACTTCTGGAGACACATAAGACATTATCCAGAAGTGTGTATGTGTGTGTGGGAAAAGTGGGTATTTACAGATTTGGGAATACCCAATCTCTGCTTTGACAACTTGGATATAACTTCAGGAAACAGGACTGGATTATAATGGCAATAATATAAAAAGTGTATCAAATATATTGTGAATTGTATGAAAATACAAGTTCCTGATAATGAAAAGTGACTGGTCCATATGGTAGATACTACAGAGCTTGACTCAGTGTTTAATCAGCAGTGTCCAAGGATGAGAATTTGGGAGACTATTTAGATCTCAGGAATGGTTTAGAAATACTCCAACTTGCTCATCATGAATAATCTCTCAGGTGTACCCAGGTCCTTAAGCTCCAAATTTATGTTCCATAGGGCACTAAAGATTCTGCTCAAAAGTGATTTCATCAGAAGAAGTGATCCTGCCTGAGATGCATGGAAAGTCTGTTCCAGTGTTCCCTTTGCTATGTTCCCCAAAAAGCTTCCTTTACAACAGTGCAGCTTACCACTCCCAATGCAGCCATGGGCAGGGACTTACCATTCCTCCCGACTGGGTTCAGTCTTAGTTCTTGGAAAACCAAATTATATCATAGTAAGCTTTTTTTGATTTAGGATTTAAGCATGACTATTGTACACAATGGCCTTACCTTAATTAAACCAATTCATTCCAGGATTCTAGCTCAATGAGATGCACCAGCTGCACATTGTAGATAGTCTAGGTCTGATGGGATTCAGAAGCTAGAGAACAGATCTGTGAGACTTTGTCCTAGTTCTGAGATTTCTTTGGAACCCACACACACCCACACCCTGTCTGTCTCACACACACATGTTAATTGTGCATGGCTACAACTCTAAAGTGGTACCTTCTGTACAGCAGTTCCATTTACCTTTCCATCAAGAAAGATCATAGTTTTTATGTTTTTTGGAGTTATTCATTAAGTGTTACTTTCATAGTAAATTTCCCTAAGACATCTGTTGCTTTGGAGAATTTTCAAAGAGATATTTTTTTTAGAGAATTTTCCTGTATATGCCACTGTGTGTAGCCTTCTCCCGTTTTCATTATAAATTATTTCTCAGGGTTATTTGATTTGGCATGTGTTTTATTGCCTTTGATGAGAAAAAAAATATTCTCTCATTTTGAAGAATCAACACTCTGCTTTGCCTTTCCTTTGATTCCAGTTGCTAAGTCAATTTTATTCATGGTGCAGACAACATTCTCTTGTGCTAGTAGGTCCCTGAATTTATATCTGACATTGGATCACTTATGATATAGGCCACTGTAATAGTCCAAATAAAAACCGTGGTGACTGAGGCTTCCTTTAGAGCTATTCTCTGCCTGATTCTCCCCACAGATACTCAGATTACTCAGTCACACTGAGCCACATTCCTATTGCTCAGACAGAGCAGATCCTTGGGGTCTCAGCATTTCCTGTTCCCTCTGCCTCTGCACATGGCTGGCTCATTCTCATCCTGTTGTTCTCAGCTCAAATAGCACATCATCGGGGATGTCAGCTGTGCAGGTTCTACCTTCAAGTAGCCACACCTACACACACCTCTGCCCCACCTCCTTCATCAATTCCTTGATGTCTAGAATGGTCAAAAATCTAAAGGCAAAAATGTGTATTCATAACACAATGTTAATAGAAAAAGAAAAGATTTTAACACATATAGGATCCCAAATCTATATTTTAAAAAAAGCCTATTATATGAAAAACAACAACAAAAAAGGTATAAAAGACAAGAGATAAAGGGCAAACTTCTGGGTATTTGAAAGAAATACATTAGGATAAAGGCTTTTTTTGCATCTTTTGATATCAACATTTCAAATTAATAAGATAGCTGTGAACAACTCAATAAAAAATAACCAAGTGTCATGAAACAGAGAAAGACAATGAGCAAAAATATGAAATATTTGAGCATACTAAAAATAAAAAAATATATTCAGATTAGCATAAATTAATTAAACTTAAATTACTAATCAGATTCAGTAATAATTTAGTTTGATGAATTAGATGGAATTGAAGAAACATGTACAATGAAAAATTTCAAGGGCAATTTGATATATTTTTTGAAACTTTGATATGGTAATTTTGAAGGTTAGGTTATTTTATCCCATAAAAATTTTGGAATGGGTACACAGCAACTTAAAAATAATTAGCATTAGTTGAGTACTTATAATGTCCCAGAGTCTGTTTTGAGCACTAAAAATCCCATTTAATTCAGCCCCAAATTCAATGAGCTAGGCACTATTCCTTTTACAATATTGTACATGAGAAAAGTAAGGCAGCAGAAGGGAAGAGTCTTGCTCTAGATACTTAGCTAGTGGGAAGCACAGGTAGAATTAGAATGAGGCCACCTGGATGGGTACAAGGCCTGGGTACTGAAATTCTACTCCAAACTGTGGGCAGCTGGTAGCATTGCCAGTAACAGTACAAACTCAGAAACAATAAAAATGTTCATTCATAAGAAACTAATTGAAAAAAAAAGTATGGCCATGCAAACAATGGACTACTGTAGTAGCTAAAGGAATGGAGAAGATTTACATACACTGGTACATACATGTCCTACATATACTCATAAGGACAGCAATCCAAAACGTATTAAGGAAAAAAGTGAAAGTGAATATGTTTAGTGTAATCAGTTTTATGTATACACACATATATGTATAAATATGCTTGGATAGGCTTGGGCTCAGGGCACTAAGGATTTTTTTCAAGTATGGCCATGAGCAGATTTCATTGCTTAAAATTGACCCAAGCAACTATACTTGTATGTCAATGAGAAACACTAGATCAGTGTTCTCCAACTGTTTTCTCATTTCATAGAATCCATAGAAAAATAATAATAAAAGAATAATGTGTTTAAGGCACACTGAGAAGGACCTGCTTGAGATCAGAGACTGTGACCTAAT
>RCUC01119935.1:0-43641 GCA_003697995.1 Taxidea taxus jeffersonii | reverse complement strand
CAGAGGAAGGGCCAAGAATCCCGATGGACTGGATTTCAACGTAGGCGCCGAGCGCATAAAGGTAGCAAGGGGAACTGGTAAGGTCATTCCAGCTGCATGGAATTGTGACCCCCTTTTTGAGATGTGAGTACTTTGACGTTCATTATCTCATTTCATCTTCGGAAAAAATGTGGAACGTATTAAGATCCCCATTCTAGATTCCGAGGTGGCGTGTCCAAGACCACAAACAGAGTTAAGAATGGCAAGTGTCCTGATTTCATCCAAAGTTATGTGCACGCACCGCCCAGCCCTGAGCGCCTTGCGGTTCCCGCAGCCCGCTTCCCCTCTCCCACCACAACACCTCATCCTTCCCCACCCGAAAGTTCCACCTGAAGCCTAACTGGGTTGCGCCCTCCTGCGCCCTGGGCGCCGCGGAGAGTCAGGAGTTAAAGCCCGTGGTCGGGGTGGCTCCTTCCCCCTCCCCAGCCCTCTCGCCTCCTCTCGGCGCCGCGCCTGGAGCGTGCGTCCCGGAGACCCGCACGAGAGAGGAGGGGAAAAGTGGGCCTGTTTCTCGGGTGGCCAATCCACCGAGCCCGCGGTGCCCCAGAGGAGGCGCCAGTGGTAGGCCAGCGCCAGGCCGGGGCTGCCTGCTTCCCGCGGCAAAGTACAAATGCGCCCGAGCGCGGCGCCTGGCGCCCTTGGCGTGCACAGCCGGCCCGCGCTCAGCCAGCCCCCGCGGCCGCCGCGCCGTCGCCGCCGCCGGTACCGCCGCCCAGCCAGGCCCCAGGACCCCTCAGCCTTACCCCGAGCCCACCGAGCAGGGGGCGCCGGCCACTTTTAGCCGGCGCGTCCGGATCAGCCCGCTCGTCCCGCGCGCCTCGCCCAAAGCTGCACGCTCTGCAGACCCCTGTCCTCCCCGTCTTTCTCCACCTCCCCTCCATCTCACCTTCTTTGCTTTTATTACTTTTCCCTTCTTGCCGCACCTTCCTCCATCTCTCCATCTCTTTCTCTCTCTCCTTTTCCCTTGTTCTCTTTCCACCTTCCTCTCATTCCCACCTTGGACCTCCCTTTCTGTCCTCACCACCTACTCCACCCTTCTCTGACTCTCCAGTATAGAGGCAGCCCTCCCTGGGTCTGTGGGCTGCTTTGTGCCCCTGTGCCTCAGTGTCCTCATCTCACTTTCTCCCAACGCCCCTCCTGGCCCAGCGCCTGGCGGCCTGGCCCTGGGGGAAGGAAGGATGGTTCCCGAGGTAAGGGTCCTCTCCTCCTTGCTGGGACTCGCGCTGCTCTGGTTCCCCTTGGACTCCCACGCTCGAGCCCGTAAGTAGGGGCGGTGGTAGGGCTGGGTAGGCAGAGGAGGGTTTCGAGATCCTGGGATGTGTGGGGAAAGTGCCAGGACTGGAGACCACAAACTGTTCTGACAGCCATCCGGGCAGCACCTGTGTGGGGAGAGTGGAGACTCCTCTGCCGACCAGGATGAGCTGATGAGTGTGGGATACTGGGGGGACTAGGGGCGGGGGGACTTGGCAAAACTCAGAGGGGGGGATGCTGTCCTGGACCTGAGGATGGGAGGGCTGAGGGCGGTGGGAGAGAGGGCAGGACACTGGGTGTATGTGTGTTGGCTGCTGGTGGTGCTTCACAGTCTCAAGAGAGAGCTGGGTATGTCTGCCTACACGGGTATGATGGAAGTGATGGAGATGTAGATTACTGCTTTCAAAGGGAGCCCATGGAAAGACAGAAGAGCTAACTAGATAACCTCATTCTGTTACCCTCTGTGATCCTCACAACACTCCCATGAGGTGGGTACTGTCATTTGCATTTTACAGATGAGAAAACAGGTTGACAGAAGAAACTTGCTGAAGTTTTCAGAGCTAGTAAGCCACCCAAAGGCTGAGCGCTCCAATTCTAAATCATCTGCTTTTTCCTCCTGCCCCCCCCCTCCCCTGCATCTGGAAGGAACACTGATTTGGAGTTCTCAGACTCCAGGAGGCAACAAAGGCACAGGGAGATAGACCAGTCTTCACAATCCCTGATCTTTTTTTTTTTTAAGATCTTATTTATTTATTTGGCAGAGGGAGATAGGCACAAGTAGGCAGAGAGACAGGCAGACAGAGAAGGGGAAGCAGGCTCCCTGCTGAGCATAGAGTCTGATGCAGGGCTTGATCCCAGGACCCTGAGATCATGACCTGAGCCGAAGGCAGACGCTTAACCCACTGAGCCACCCAGGCCCCCTATCCCTGATCTTTTTATTTTATTTTATTATTTTTTTTTAATTTTATTTTTTTTATTTACTTGATAGACAGAGATCACAAGTAGGCAGAGAAGCAGAAAGAGAGGAGGAAGCAGGCTCCCCACTGAGCAGAGAGCCCGATGCGGGGCTCGATCCCAGGACCCTGAGATCATGACCTGAGCCGAAAGCAGAGGCTTAATCCACTGAGCCACCCAGGTGCCCCTCCCTGATCTTTTTAATACCACCAGCAAGTGGAGGGTACCTCTCTAAGCCTCAGTTTCCTAATCTTTAAAATGGGAGTCAAAATCCCAGGACTGTTGTGAGAATTAAATTGGAGAAAATATGTCAAGCAACTAGCACCAGCAACTAGCTGGTACATGGTAGTGTCATTAAAAATATCAGTCTCCTAATTCACACTCCTCCACTTAGACGCAGTGTAACCTCAAACAGTTTAAATCATCTCTCTGAACCTTAGTTTCCCCCACCCCTGCAGGCTGGTGGATGCCCTCCCCATCCCCAGTCTCTTGGAATGCTGTGAGGATGGAAAACAAAACCAAAAACTCACTTAATGAGAAGGAAGGAGCTAAGTTCAAATCCTAAAATAACTAATAAAGAAACCAAGGACAAGGAGGGGTAGGGGTCTGCTCTAGGTTACGTATGCAGCACAGGGCCTGGGATGAAGACCCTGTTTCCCAAGTCCCAGCTTAGCGCTCTGTCCTCTCCATACCCCGCCTCCCCCTTTCTTTTGCTGCCTTTCTTTTGCACGTGACTTTCTGGAGCTGGCGGGGCTGGATTCTGTTTCATTCCTGTCTCTGCTTGTGAGGGCAGGCTGCGTGTCTGGTCGTCTCTGGGCTGCCAGCATCATGAGACTCATAGAAGTCCTTAGTAACGAGTAATGGAAAGAACTCAGTGTTGGGTTCAAATCCTGCCTCTGGCCCTCAGCAGCTGTGTGACTTTTCAGACATCACAACTTCTCTGAGCCTCAATTTCTTCATCTGAGACACAGACGCACCTGGAACCCAAAGGGTTCTTGGGAGGATTCAAGGAGGTGATGACCATGTTAAGTTAGCCAGCACAATGCCTAGTACTCAGTAAACGTTTCCTCCCCTTCCTTGGGCCCTGAAGGTTTCCTCCTAACACTTACCCATTGTTTCTTGAAAGGGACTTACCACAGAATGCCCTCCACACCTGCCTCCCTTCCTCTTGGCACAGCCTTCTTAGCCCCCAAGGCTTTTCTCCAGGCATTTTTGCCCTGGCTGCATCTGTGAAAGATGTCCCAGAATCAGATCATTGTGCATGATTGCTAATGTCCTACCCACACCCATCTTGTCAACCTCCCACATCTTGCCAGCCCTTCATCATCCTGCTGGGTCACACTTCTTCCAGCAAACTCTCCCTGGCCACCCACGCCCCTTCCATCTCCTTCCTCCGCACCTCCACTGGCCTTCAGGCCACCTCTCACCGTGTGCTGCCAGAATTCTATCTCCCCTCCAGCCTGAAGCTTAGCTCCACACACATGAGAAAACAACTCAGAGCAGACTTGGATTAAGGTGAGGTGGAATGGCGTTCAGAGGGGCGTGTCCAGATTCTGGGATGTCAGTGCTGAAAGAGCCTTTGAAAATCATCTGCTTCTACCTGCAATTTTCCTATCCTTAGAGTTAAACTCAAGCCCAGGAAGAGGGAGAGACATGCCCAAGTTCATACCACAGATTGATTAACGAAAAGAACAAACAGATGTGTCACTTATTGGTTGTGTGCACTGGGACAAATCACTTCCCTCTCTGAGCTTCACTTTGTCTCGTGCTGACCGTCTATGAATCTAGGAACAATCCTATTCTAGCACCACTTGCCAGGGTCCTGTTTGGGGGTCTCTTAGGAAGGTCCTTGTCTTAGTTCAAGTAAGATCCCAGGCCTGTCGCGCCTAAGAAATCTGCTGGTGAAACCTCAGGGGCTTTCAGAAGTGGTGCCCGTAGATGGGAGTTCTCAGGTCTGTATCATGTCAGATTCCCGAGGGCTCAGCCCTGCAGGATTTGAAGGCCTGTGAGCTCACAGAGCCGCCTGCTCCTCAGTTACAGCGTGAGGCTGTTCCAGCAAAGGTTATTCTGTCCTTGGCTCTGCTTCTAGCCACAGACTGAGTTCAACCTGGACAGAGTCTCAGCTCTGGCCATGGACTGAGTCCCGATCCTCAAAACTCTGACCACAGATCGAACCCTGATTCCAGGTCCATGACCTGGTCACTGACTGATACTGATCCCAGCCCCAGGCAGAGCCATAGACATGTGTGATGTTCGTCAGTCTGGGCACCCATCCCTCTGGAATGAGAACCTGCGGAGTATCTTGACCCCCTCTCCAGTGCTCTGCCCCTATGTCAGTGCCTCTCTATTGTGCACTTCCCTTACTAATTGGTCCCTCCCACCCCCATCCTTAAGGTATCCGACATGCTTCTGCTTTCTCTTCCCTTTGACTGTCCAATCCCGCTTTTAGGAGACAGTTATCAAGTAAAAACATCAATCTCTATGTCCTCTCCAAGGATTATGTGTATGGTAGGAATCGAAGCTTCTGTCCTCAGGTGACAGGACCCCAGACTGCAGAAGTAGAGATGGGGCAGGAAGGGAACTCCCATTGTGTGAGGTGGCACAGAGGACAACATGGAATCAGAAGGTCCGGGCTTCAGTCTGGCTCTGCTACTCATTCCAACTGTGACACCAGACAAGTTGTCATTCTCTGCCTCTCAGTTTTCTCAGCTGTTAATAGAGTTGGTTGACCCGAACAGATCATTGTTGAGGACCGGTCTGGCTTTAACATCTTGTGATTCTAAGACCCTAAGATCCAGAGATGGTGTTGCCTTGATTCTGAGTCTGCTCTGCGCTTTGGAAAAGGAATTTGGGGGCGTTTTGATCTACAGCCTGGTCCTCCTGTCCTCAGACACCAGGAGAGTGTACCTAGAAGGCCTAGAATAGTGAGTGTGGAGGGAGACCCACCAGTAGGGACCCTGCCCTGCTGTTCAGCTTAGTTGCATCCGCATCCACCTGTCCAGATGTACATGGGAGGAAGGGGGCATCTGGGTGAAGGCTTGGCATCTGGCTTGAGGCAGGCCCCTCCCTGGGTGGGTCTAGGTGGTTCTGCACCTCCTCTCTCCCACCAGTAGAGGTCTCTGTCTCACTCACTCGCCGAGCTGGAGCCGAGCAACAGCTGCACAGTTGTTCCAGCCGTTGCACCTGTTCCAGGACTGCCCTCTCAAGTTCCCCCAGCCACTAGCCACGGCGCCAGCCTCTGGGAGAAGGATCCTGAATCCTCTGGACTCCCAAAGAGAAGGACTGGCGTGAGTGCGGTGCCCCTGGGAGGTGCAGTGCCGAGATCATTTCAGGCAAGTCCCTAGACAGGATCCTATCCCATACCAGGGAAGGCCGTTCCAGTCTTCTTCTGATACCCATTCTTACAGTCAGGATTCTTCCTTAGGGCTCACCTGGATCCTTCCGTTTGCAATTTATTTATTTTATTTATTTGTCAGAGAGAGAATGAGCACAGGCAGACAGAGTGGCAGGCAGAGGGAGAGGGAGAAGCAGGCTCCCCGCCGAGCAAGGAGCCCGATGTGGGACTCAATCCCAGGACACTGGGATCATGACCTGAGCCGAAGGCAGCTGCCCAACCAACTGAGCCACCCAGGTGTCCCCCATTTGCAATTTAAAGCCTTTTCTTCTGGTCCTGCCCTTTTAGGGGAAAGATATTCCCATAAGCAGCCCCCCAGATCCGAAGACTGCCATTGGAGTTTGTGCTGGCATAAATCAATGATCTTAGGTGACTCCTGACCCTCTTCTAGGACTGTTTCCACATCTGTAAAATAAAGGATTGGACGTCATCTCTCAGTCCCTAACTTTCTAAGATACTCTGAATCTAAATGCATGTGTCCAAGGCATAAGAGAATGTAAATAGTCTCATCTCTGTCCTCCCCCCACCCCACCCCCTTGCCAGTAACAGAGCTGCCTTTCCTGGTTTGAAAGTGCTCTCCTTTGAGGTTCTTCTGTGCTCCTGAACATCTGTCATGTGCCAGAGAAGAGGAGTCAGGTTCAGAGAAGTGAGGGCCTTTTCCCTTGGTCGTCCAGCTTCACCACTGAAGACCTGAGGTTTTCACTTCTAATTCCCTCCCCCACTGAGTGCCAGAGCTCAGAGCAGAGCTTATGTCTGAGAGGGAAGCAAGTTTGTTTGTGTGAGAGGGAACTATAAATAAATAAAGTATGGTTGTGTGGGTGCAAGGGAAAGATGGGAACGTTCTCACGTTCCTGTGTAGCTGGCTCGCTCCGGTCCTTGCTGGCTGGGGACAACCCAGCCATAGTTTGGGGCCTCTCTTCTCACATCCCATACCCCCTGGTCCCCTCCAGCTTCCCCTACAGCCCAGAAGCTTCTTTCTGGGTGTCTTTTCTGCTTCCTGTTGGAAGAATTCTCAATCACACTACCCACTCCTACCTATCCCCTCAGAGGCCTTTAACATAGATGAGGGTTTCAAGGCAGAACATGGGATGGCCTTGGATAGGACAGATTGGAACTTTTTTACTTACACATGAAGATCATGGAATTTTTCATCCCCTTACCTGCCCAGGCACCTGACCTTTTAATACATGGTGTATGGTTTGTGAGTTCAGATGGCAGGTGGTGAGAGCTGGAAAGGGGAGGTCAAAGGTTAATTCCTGGTAGGTAGCAAGGTCAAAGTGCTAAGAGGGATTTGGCTATCTTATCAAGGGATGAAGCATTCTTTTTGTGAAAGAGGTTTCCAGGAATAAGGATCATCAATCACCTCTTCTTCCAGAACCTTCCCTCTCCATCGACTCCATTGTTTCATGATGCACTCATTAGTCGAGCGCCCAATTCTGTGTAGGGCCTGTACAGAGCCCTCGGAGATAACACAGATTCATGAGATACAATTCCTGCTCTCAAGAAGTTCACAGTTTAGTAAGAAAGAAGAATGCAGTTGATCAGTACTTCTAGTCCGGTGGTAAGAGCTGTCGGAGAGGGCTGAACTCAGTTATGTGGGAGCCCCGAGGAAGGACTGGCTGCTGGCCTGGCCCGGAGAAGGGTGGTATCTGGACAGGCATTTGAAGAAGGAGTCTGAGCGGCCCAACACGGAGATGGAGAATCACATTCCAAGTGGAGGAAATAGCCTGGGAAGGCATGAGAGTGTGAAAGAGCCCAGTGGGGTGGTGGAGGAGTGAGAAATTCAGCAAGAGGAGGGGAGGCTGCACACGAGGCCATGGCTATGAGCGCTGTTGGAAAAGCAGACAAGAGCCAACTCACGACCGGCTGGAGGGACAAGAGAACATGGAGAGTCCGCCTAGTAAACACCGCTGCCCTTTCAGATTAGATCAGCTAAGTCCAACCACTTTCAGTCCAGCCAGTATAAAGCTAGGGAAGAGCTTTGGCTACAGCCTATCCAAGTGGATGCTTTAGGCAAGAAGGGGAGCTAGCCCCCAGCCCATGCCAGTCACCTGTAGTGGGTGGCCTCCTTGCATGAACCACGGTCACTCCACCTCTGGGCTGACAGCCCTTCCCCTATATCTGGTCCGCGCTTTGTTAACTCCTGCAACAGCCAGCTCCGGAGTGTTCTCAGGGAAGCCTTCCTTAAAAGCCTCTGGGCTTCCACTGTCATAGAACTTGTCCCACTGTATGCGCAGCTGACCCTTGAACAAGGTGGGGTTAGGGGCACCAACCCCCGCACAGTCAAACATCTGCATAGAACTTTTGGCTCCCCCAATACTTTACAGCGGATGACCCACTGCTGACTTGAAGCCTTAGTAGTAACATAAACAGTCAATGAATCCATCTCTTGTATGTTATTTGTATTCTACAGTGTAATCTTAAAATCAAAGACGCTAGGGGCGTCTGGGTTGCTCAGTGGGTTAAAGCCTCTGCCTTCAGCTCAGGTCATGATCTCAAGGTCCTGGGATCAAGTCCTGAATCGGGCTCTCTGTTCAGCGGGGAGCCTGCTTCCTCCTCTCTCTCTGCCTGCCTCTCTGCCTACTTGTGATCTCTCTCTCAGTGTCAAATAAATAAATAAAATCTTAAAAAACAAAAATAAATTTATTAAAAAAAGGAAGGTAGAGAAAACATTAAGAAAATCATAAGGAAGAGAAAATACACATACTATATTGTAAAAAATCCACTCATAAGAGGACCTGGACTGTTCAGACCCACGTTGTTCGGGGTCAAATGTATTTCCTCTATCCATCTTCTGCATTAGGCTGGGAGCTCCTTGAGGACGGGGACAGTGTCTTGCCTAGTCATGCCCCCAGCCCACTGGGCAGAAGAGCTAATACACAGAAGCTCAATAATTGAGTGGAGAGCAGGAAGTGGCATCACTATTCCGAATAAGAAGAAGAAATCATAACAAATGATAATAACAGTCCCTATTTCGTGGGTCAGGTGCCCCACGTCCACCTGTTGTTCAGGCCTGAAGCCACAATCCCTCCTTGAACTGCTGCTTTTCCCTCCCCACCCATATCCAGCCTGCCCTACAGCCCACCCACCATATTCCCCAAATATTCCCCAAATCTGCCCTTGTGCCCGTGGGCACTGCTTCTATCTTGGTCCAGGCCAGCATGTTCTCAAAACCAGCCTCTCCTGGCCTCTACCTCCAGTTTTGCCTTCCAACCCCTCCCACCCATTCTCCACTCCCATAGCCACAATGATAATGGTAAAGTGCAAACTGGACCACAGGCATGCCCCGGTTTAAAGGTTTAAAACTTTTCCAGGGCTTTCTTTTGCCCTCTGGGCACTCAAGGACCCTCGTGAGCCTCTCCCTCCCTCTGGGGACTGATCTTCAGCCTCTTGCCTGTCCTGACCAGTTTGATCTCTGTATCCCAGCCTTGAGGTCTGTGTAAGCAGAGCGGGTATTGGGGAGTCTGGCTTATGAGTGGCTAGAAGAGGGTAGGGAGCCATAGGGAACAGGGTTGGAAGGTTGGAAACTATACCTGGGAGGTTTGACCTCAGTGGCAGTTACCATGATGTTTATGCCCTAATGGGTGCCTGAGGGCTGCCCATAGAGTTGTGGGAGTAAAAGGAATACCGTGAGAAACAGACTGCCAGGGAGGTTTGGGGTCAGCACCTAGATCTCCTTTTTGTTTATGACCTACCATGTAACTGAGCATCTAATATGTGTCAGGCACCAGGCATACTACATATATTATCTGATTTAATTCTACAATAACCCTGAGCAGTAGAGATTATTATGAATCCCATTTAACAGCTATGGGAACTGAGGCCTAGAGTGATTAAGTCACTTGTCTAAACTCAGGCTGCAGATAAAAGCCAAATCCAGGGCATCTGGGTGGCTCAATTGGTTAAGTGTCTCACTCCTGATTTCAGGACTCTGGTCATGAGCTCAGGGTCATCATCTCAGGGTTGTGAGACAGAGCCCTTGTCGGGCTCCCCACTGAGTGTGGACCCTGCTTAAGAGTCTCTGCCTCCCTTTCCCTCTGCCCCTCCCCCCCCAAAAAGGCCAAATTTAATTTGAACCCCCACTTATCTGATTCCAAAGCCAGGGTCTTTGGACTATATACACATTGCCACTGAATGAGGGGTTTTGAAGGGTATGAGACCTGTCCAATTTTAATTTTTCTCTATCTCAAGCCTGGACGAGGGCAAATTGTTCTTTTCAAATGAAAACTTCCTCTACTCCTGTCTTTTTTTCCTGGTTTAAACATCACTGCTAGGGGCCATTAATTCCTAAAGATCCCTGAGAGAAGGCCTAGTGCCCCCCTGAGTTGGGCAGAGGGAGGATGGGATGACGCATGGTGGTGGATAGAGAGGGAAACATGTCAGGATCAAAGCTAAGGTAGGTATGGGAAGGCCGCAGAAGACCAAAAGGAATAGATAGGAAAGGAGGGGATGTGAGAAGCAAACTTTGCCTCCTGCTTCGTGCTACCCAGGATCAGCCCCACTGGCTCCCTGAATCTTATCCTAGCCCATGTCAGAACCCCTGAGAACCTGGTGTATGAGACCATCAATATATCCTAAACCATGGAAGCTTGAAATGATCAGATCTTAGAGCCACAAAATTGTACAGTTCTAGAAGCTTCATGTTCTCATGAAACATAGACTCTTGGAAGCACAGAACTCTCAAATCTTGAATATTTGACACCTAGAGCCTTGGGGTCTTTAACTGTGAAATCATGGATTCATAAGCAGTACCTGGGCAGAAATCTTTGCAGATCAAAGTTCACCTTCCCCCTTATTTTGCAGAGGAGAAACTGAGGCTCAGAGAAGGAAGAGTCTTCCTCATTGTCACACAGTAAATCTGTGGCATAAGGAGCTAGAGCTCCTTCCACCAGCCATTAGCAAGGATCAGAGCTGATGCCAGGACTGCCAGGATGGAGGCGGCTCTGGCCTGGTCATTCCTCCCTCTGCCTGACGTTGGCATGGACTTGGTCACTCACCTCCCTAGTATAAGGAGGAGCCCCAGGCAATGCCTCTCACCTTGGAGGGTGTGGTGGGGTGGGGTTGTGGCCACAGGAAGCCTCCTGGGGTGCGGGACAGGCCTGCCAGGTCCCCCATGTTCTCAGCCGCTGCCAGGTCTGTTGGTGGGGCGGCCTGGGCACAGGCTGAGACATTTTCTGTCTCCATGCTCTGAGCAGGCAGTGAGGGGGAGGGTTGCCAACTGGCACAGGAGCCAGGCTGCAGGGCTGCCCCAAGGAAGGTGGGAGAGGGTTTCTTCAGCAACCAGACTGAGACCTAAAGCTTCGAGGTAGTGTCGCAATCGGCCCCTCCCTGGTGGGGGGAGGGGACTGAGGAAGAAAGACATTATTCAGTCCTTGGAGAGTTGGGCTGGCTCTGACAAGCACCCCAGCCCGGGCTGTGTCCCACCCTCTCTGCCAGCGGAGGCCCGAGAGATAAACACAGCTCATTTGATACGGGCCAGCCGGCCAGCCCCAGCCAGGGCCTTGCTGGGGCCTTGCTGGGAAAGGAATCAGCTGTCTGATTCCCCCTTCTACTTGGGGAGCTGGGAAGGGGGCAGGGAGGAAGCTAAGCCGTGCACTCCTAGAGTCCCCAACGGCCACAGAAGCACAGATTCTGGAGGTATCATGACTGTGGCCTCAAATCTTTGTTGTGGGAGCCTGAGAGGCTGAGCAGGAGGAGCTGTGCAAGGAGCCAGGGGCAGGCCAGTTCCAGCTTCTTACAAGGGAAGCTTTCTAAAGGTTAGGACTGGCCCTGGAGCTCTTCTCCCTGGGAGGGAATTTCTGCCCGGCTGTCGGCTAGTGTGCTGCTTTCAGCCCTCTGCGATTCTATGAGTTCAAATGTCTAAGAGAAAGATCTACAAAGTGGGCGGGAGGAGGTGGAAAAGGCAAACTGTAGATTCTAGACTGCTGGGGGCGAGGAAAGAAAATAGGGAACAGGGTATGGTGGTCTCTGAGGCAGACAGAGGAGCCCCTGGGCCCTGGGATGGGGCACAAAGCCAAGAAGGGAGGTAAACTGCAGGGAGCTCTGCCTGGAGGTGGAGTTCTGGGTTCCAATCGCTAGCTGGTTGGCCCAGGCAAGTCACTCAGGCTCTGGATCCTCAGTTTTCCATCTGCTTTTCTCATAACGATGGTAATGATCCCCATAACCCAGCTGAGAGGGACTGGCTCATCTATTCAAGATGACCCATCTTGCCGGGTCATTGTAACCACATTTATCATAACAATAACATTCAACAAGTGTCAGGAACTGGGCTAAGTAGGCACTTGACAGGCATTACCCAATTTAACGCTCAAAACAATAATGTCAATGGAGTAATTAAATAATTTATATAAAGGGAAGACAGTCAGTAAATGTTGGCTCCTTTTTCCATACCTTGATCTCATTAAATTCCACAAAACTCTGCAGCCAGCTTGTGCTGGGCAGCCCACTTCTGCCCTAAAAGAGCTCAGATTATCCTTTAGGTAATGGAGAGTTTTCCTGTAGGACTGGTAGCATCCCTTCCAACTAGTAAAAGTCACCCGCTACCTGTGAGGAGGAGGGGTGGCAGGGTGGGGCATGGGGCTGGAAGCCCGACCTGGAGCCAGGCTGGGTGGTGATGGGTAAGGAGGGGGCGGGCTGGACGGCAGATGGGCTGTGAGAAGTGAGAGAGAGGTGGTTTCCGAAAGCAGCCTTGCAGGAGAGGTATCTAACCTAATGAGACAACCTTTCCTCAATTGTCCTTAGAAGCAATCCCTTGCAGATTGACAACTAGGATGCAGATCACAAAAATAACCAATTGTCGAGCAGTCATGGAAGTAGCAATGACTATTTTTAAGGATATTTAGAAACCTTTTCATCACAGCTCACTGAATAAGGACACAGTAGGCTGTGAAAACAGGAAGGCTGCTGTGAGGGGCTTTATTGAAAAAGGTGGGTCACAGGACCCAGAGAGGAGGCGTGTGTGTGTGTGTGTGTGTGTGTGTGTGTGTTTAAATAAATAAACAACATGAGACCAAGGGGGAGGAAGCCAGTGTGATTATGAGGGCAGAAGGAGCACTGAGTTGAGAGTCAGGAGGTGTAGGCTACCATCCCTGCTCAGTGACAGACTTCCTATGTGACCTTAAGGTGTAATTTATCCTCTCTGGGCCTCAGATTGTTCATCTAATAACATTTATACCACAATTTAAATCTGTAAGTACTTTCGCAGTTTGACCTTCCTAACTGCCCTATGAGAGAAGTGTTAAGGTTCAGAAAGGGGCAGTGACATACCCAAAGTCACATAGCAAGTATGTAGTCAAGCTGACGGGTTCAACTATTCTGGGCCCCTGACTGGGAGAGCACGTCTGGTGGGTTCTCTTTTGCCTATCTGGTCCAGATGACAGGCTTCCTAGAGCCCCAGACAAGGAGGCATGAAGTGGGGTCTTTGGGCAGGAGCCTCCCGGGACTGATGAAGTGCGGGTTGGTCTGCCAGGTCCAGACATGTTCTGCCTTTTCCATGGGAAAAGATACGCCCCCGGTGAGAGCTGGCACCCCTACCTGGAGCCACAGGGCCTGATGTACTGCCTGCGCTGTACCTGTTCTGAGGTAAGTTCCTCTGGCCCCTTGGCCCCCTGTGATGGGTATGCCAGCCCAGAGGGAGGGGGTCCATGCCGCTTCACCAGCGAGTACTCAATACATGGGAGCTTCTGTGCACCTGCCAGAGGTAAGTCACACCGTGGGTCAGTGGTGGGACCTGGCTAGGGAGCTGGGGCCCTCCACCTTTCAGCCAGCCTTCCTTTCCCGTTGCTGCTGCCGGCCTCGCCTATGTCCCAGCACAAGAGCCCTTCTGCCCTGACCTCTCTTTTCTTCCTTTCCTTGTGCCCTTTTCTCCAGCCACCTCTCTTGTGCCCAGCCTTAGGACGTGTCCTCCCAAGGCCACTAGCTCGAATATTGGTTCTTCAAGTCTTCACCTGCAAGCCACCCCCACCAATAGCCTTATTTGATGCCTCACCAGCAAGGGTATCTTCTTCTGGGATGTCACATAAGCTTCTCAGTCCCTTCCTCCTGATCACTATTTGCCAAGGATGACATTATCAGTGCCTGTCAGTCACCGATCCTCCTAGATGGAGCCCCTGAGGGCAGATCTTCCTAGGCGCTCACTCAGGCCCAATCTGCTGTCCTGCCAGAGGCTGAATGAACTGGGACAGAGACCAGATCCTCTGGCTCACCTCTGGCTCCTCCCCTCTACACCCCTCCCCCAATGATCCCATCCCAGCATCCTCCACGGAGCCTTGTACTACCAACTAGGCAGAATAAATAAGACCCCCATGTGGTCCAGAATTCTCAGGCCAGGTATGAGGGTGGAGGGGTAAAGATGGAGGGGGAGTGATTTGGGAGGCTTGCAACACCCATAGCTCTAGTCCAGCTGACCAGGACCCAGCCTGGTTGGTGTGAGATCCTCAGTTCTCTCTGTCTGGGTGCTGGTGCTGGGGGTGGGGAGGGAGGGACAGGGTACCTACCTGGAGCCAGCCCCTTGATGCCTGTCTTTCCCTGCACAAAGCCAAGAGAGGAATGCAGGAGGTCTTTAAGAGTCTCCTTTGTTAAGACAATCCTCAAAGTGGGAGCAGAGAAGAGCTCCTGAGAAGACACTGGGAAAGGGAGGTGGGTGGACCAGCCCCTCTCCTGCCTCTGATCACTGGGGTCTCATTCCTCCTGGGATCTGTCCCTCGGATTCTCCACTCCTTCTCCTGTGTTGGCCCGAGGCAGAACACTGGTTCCAGCATGGACACAGCCCCCCACAACTGCCTCCCCTTGGTTCTCCTTAGCACATATGAGGCCAATCAGCCTTTACAAAAAGAACTTTATGAAATATAGCCAGAGAGCAGAAAGAAAACCATAACAGAAAGTTCCAGACATATCATGCGGTCCAGTTGACAAAGTCCAAGTTCTGTGATCCACTGGCATTAATTCATTTCTCCCTCCCCGGAGTTCATACATACACCATTTCTCTAACCCAAGGGGCTGTGCGGGTATCTCCAAAATATACCCTGAGTCCTTCCAATTCTCTCCACCATCACTGTTCCCCTAATGAAAGCCACCTTCATCTCTCACTGGGCTGCTACACCAGCCTCCCAAGGGCTCTCCCTGTTCCCTCTCTAAGTCTGTCTTCCACACAGCAACTAGAATAATCTTTTCTGCACATAAAACTGACCGTGTTCTTCTACTCTTAAAACCTTCTAGTAGCTTCTCATTGCACTTAAAAATAAAATTCAAATGTCCTGCTTTGGGCACTGCAGGAGCTGCCTTCTGCCCTTTTCTCAGACCTCGTCTCCCACCTACACCAACACTTCAACCTCAGTCCTACCTGGTTGTTCCTCCCCCTCAATGTTTCCCCCGTGAGATCTTCTCAGGAATGGTCCTTTCCACTCGCCATCCATCACATACACGTGACCCCTTATGAGGCTTTCTTTGACAGCTGTTATTCAAAGAGTCTAACTTTGTTAACTCAATCCCACCACCCTGTTTTTATTATTACCATAAATTTAAACATCTGAAATGATCTTGTTCCTACTTGTTTATTTTTTCATAGACTGTCTCCTACTCCTAGGAATGCAAGTTCTGGGAGAGCAGAAACCGTGTTGGTCTCATTGCTATGTCCCTAGAGCTTAGAAGAGGGCCTGGCACCCAGCAGTCACACTGTAGATACTGAGCCAACAAGTCACTCCCCACCCCCTGCCCTGCCCAGCCATCAGAGGTGGCTCAGCATCATAGAAAGGACCCAGATCCTGGAGACAGTCCTTATCAGTTGTGGGGTCTTAGGCAACTTAACCTCTAGGACAGAGGCTCTTTTCTCATTGTGGAAGTGTGGAGAGCTGTTCCTACCCTGAGGATTGCTGAGAAGATAAAGAGAGATCATATATTTATATATAAGACAAAGCCCCTACTTAGTGCCCACTCAGTACGTGGTAGTTATGACTCTTCTGAGAGTTGATTTGGCTGCAAGGCCTCCCACCTGGTCCTCTGCCCATTCAACCTTTTGCCTGTCTCTGCCTTATTTCCGGCTGTACATTGCTGATTGTCTCCATCCTTTGGCTCCTCTAAGACCATAATCAAGAGAGAGATTCTAACTCTCGGTCACACAGTTCCTTGAATTCCACTCTAGTTACTCATCTGAGGGGCTCAGACTCTAGACGGCCCTTTTTGGGGCTCAGACCAATTCTGCGGACTCTGGGATGCCCCTTAGTGCTGATGAGTCCTTGCGATTTGGCCATCTTGAGGAGCAGTGACCCCAGAGGGCGTGGCATCTGGTCCAGGGTTTTCCATGGGGCAAGAGGTGCTGGGGGGAAACTCGGTAGGCAGGGGGCCTGGAAGCAAACCTGTCAACTTCACAGTTGGACAAAGCTGGCTCCCTTCATCTAACAGAGAGGCCCTCTATCACTCCTCTCCTGGCTCTCATTTATTTACTCACTCCTTCACCCAGACTATAACAGGCACTGGTTTGGAGCAAGGCCCTGAGCTGACGATTCAGAGATGAACAGACCAGGACTGACCCTTGTTCTTGGGAATCTGTCGTTGAATAGACAAGACTGATGAAAATGATTCATTACAACACAGAGGGGAGAGTCAGGTGGTCGGGCTGACAGACCCTGTCTGGCAGGGGCAGTGGCCTCTCTCTCTTCAGCTCCTCTCTTTCTGCTCATCCCCCCGCTCTCTAGCTCTCTGTTTCTCTGCCCCATTCTCTTCTGTTTGTTGTACGGGAAAAAGCATACGAACTTTGGGCCTCTCCTTCGCTGGTGCCAACTCCGAAGCTTTGCATAAGATTACCCAAACCCCCCAGAGATTCAGAGAGTAGATCACAAAGCCCTCCACATCAGGTTTCTAGTCATGTCCCCATCCCTGTCACCTGCCCTCTCTTAACCATGAAGCTCAGGCCCAGAGGGAAAAGAATGAAGTCCCCAAGCTAAAACAACAACAGTCAAGATCAAAGGCAAAATAACTCCAGCCTTTTACTCATATTTCTCAAACACTAGGAAGGGGACACAGGTCTGTGCAAATCCATGCACACTGCAGCCCCCTCCATGGTGGGGCATGTGAGCAGGGGAAGGGGAGGGACTGGACAAATCGAGTTGATTGCTTTTCTCCTGTCACAGGTTTAAAATGAGTATAGTGTCCCACAGCTGGGATGGAGCTTGGGGAGAGGATGGGTTCATGTGGGAAGCCACGGTTCTTTGGAATCAGGACCACCCCCCTGTGTCCCCTTCAGAGTGCCCATGTGAGCTGTTACCGCCTCCACTGCCCACCTGTCCACTGTCCCCAGCCTGTGACCGAGCCACAGCAGTGCTGTCCCCGGTGTGTGGGTAAGTAACCTTCCTCCCCCTTGCTCACTGACCCTTATCTCCATCCCAATGTGGGCTTCTGGCTGAAGGGGGCTCCTGGAATGAGCGGGGGCAGATTGTAGCCATCAGAGGTATGGAGGCGACAAAGGTACTCAGGGGAAGAAACATCCTGGATCCCCAAGGAGGGCTGGGGTAGCAGCAAACTTCTCATTCCTAAGTAACTGGGCTTAGCAGGAGGAGGGAGAAAATGTAGAAAGTGGCTGAAGGAAACAGGGGTGTGGTTGTCCCAGGGATGGCACGCTTGGGCCCCAACCCTCTCTGGCTGACCGGAGCTAGAGGGAGTGGAGGTGCACTGTGTCAGTGCACGAGGGAGCCGGGGCTGGCAGGCCCTGTAGGGAGATGCCAGGATTTCTGTGGCTGGGAATGACCCGAGGAGTTGGAGCACATGTCCCCAGACAATTCCCGCAGTGCTGAGGTTCAGGTACTCTATCTACATGTCTTCATGCTAAATGTCTATGATTCTATGATTTTAAGATTCTAAGAGCATCTGAGACTGGAATTCTACGAAGTAAAGGTAAAAGAGAGGAAAAGAGAGGCAGTCTGAGAAGGAATTGGCATAACCAAGTGTATATGTAACCAAATGGCCAATGAGGGGCACCCAGTGGGGAGACCATCTCCAGAGGAAAAACAGTGCTTAGAAGCATCAGGAAGGTGATCAAACATGGCTCCAGACTATGGTCTCCAGGCTCTGCAATCAGGGCTCTCCTGGTGAGCTGGGGACCTGTGTGGAGTATATGTGTAAAGGGATTCATTTTCCATGCAGGACCCCAGTAGGGATCTCACCGTGGCTCTGACTTGGGTCATAGATATCCTTGGGTCTGGCTTCCCTCGGGGAGCAGGGGCTCTGAGCTTCATCCTGCCTGGTGAGGGGGGTATCATGTTTCCTCCATGGCAGAGGCTCACTCCAGGAGTCCTTACCTCCCCTTGCTGACTTTGTGCCTTGGCCCCTTCCCTCTTCCATGCTCCTCTCTCCTTCTCCCTGTCCCTGCCCTGTCCCTTCGCCTGCCTGGCTCAATGGTTCTCCAGGACTCAGCTCAGCCATCGGCTCCTTCAGGAAGCCTTCCCTGACCAGCCCCCAGCCCCCGCTCCCAGCTCCTGAGTTAAGGGCTCCCTGTCTGACAACCGGTGCCTCCATCTGCCCTAGCCCTTACCATACTAGTGTCACTGCCTGTAGACCGTCTCTCTACCCAATTACATTGTGAGTTTCTGGGTGGGAGGGCCTGGGTCTTACTCTGCACTCCATTCCCAATGCCTAGCCTGGTGCCTGGTACACAGAAGGGGCTTAGTAAAGGTGTCTTGAGAGAATGAGTGGGTTCTCTCAGGACTGGAGACTTAAACCCCACAACCTGGCAGGATGAGGACAGGCTAATTGGCAGGTGCTGAGGAGTGGGGCTGTGGTGGCCAGTGGATGACGGAGCTTACACCAAGCACAAGACCAGTCCAGATCATTCCAGCTGACTCCACTAGGATCTAACTCAGCATGGGACCTTGTTTTGTTCACTGCTGTATCCCCACCACCTAGAACAGTGCCTGGCACTAGAGGGGATTCCTGGATATGCTCACTGAACAGGCAATGAACTAACACAGGTCCCCACCAAGTCAGTCTCAGTGGAGCTGAGGCTTCTGGCCTTGCCTTCTTGCTCTTGTCAGGGCCAGCTCAGACACTGAGGGGCTGAAAGGCCATGGTGGGGACCCATGAAAGGGAGTGACATGGTCAGATGTAGGTATCAGCGAGACCTCTCAATTGGTTAATATGGAGACTGGCTGGGAAGGCTGAGGCCAGAACTTCATTTAAATGCCAAGATAGAATAAGATGCTGAATCTTCAGGAAAGTGGCCCGGTAGATTTTGACAGAGTTTTTGGAGCAATGTGAAACTTCATTTTCTTCTCCTCCCACCAACTGCAGAACCCCATACTCCCTCTGGGCTCCGGGCCTCCCCAAAGTACTGCCAGCACAATGGGACCATGTACCAACACGGAGAGATCTTCAGTGTCCACGAGCTGCTCCCATCCCGCCTACCCAACCAGTGTGTCCTCTGCAGCTGTACCGTAAGCCCTTCCACATTCTCTTAAGCACAGGCTGGCACAGAGAGGCCTGAAAAGCACGGTGGTGTGGTACGGGGGGAATAGAGTTCCTCCTGGTCAAAGTCAAGTGAGAGTAGATGGGCTCCAGGGGAAGGGAACATCTGGTCTTCAGAATGTCCTGCCCGTCTCTGGCCTTCTGCATCCCCCTGAGCTGCGTGATACCACACACTTACCTCGTGTACTCACATTTGCCCATCTCCGTGTTCCCCGGTAGACTCTGCACTCCTCGAATGGAAGGAGCATGCCCAGTTCATTTTTGTATCTTCCACTGCTACTGGCTCAGGGCCTGGCACATGGATGTCTGTAATGACTGCTGAATGAATAAGTGAATGAGTGAATCATCAGCCTGAGGTACAGAGACAGGGTCAGACTGCTCGTTGCAAATGGATTTACTCTCAACTCACTTAAGCTCCTCCTACTGTGGTCAGAGTTGGACCTAGGCACAGGAAGAACTGACCCTGCAGTGTTCTCAGGGGACAGAGACTGAAGCCAAGCAGGGCCTGATCTGGAAAGTCTCCACCCTCCTCCTTGGTGGGCTCAAGTGTGGCCCTGCTTTAGGCTGACAGGTGGCTTTTAGCCTATTGGCTGAAATTCTGAATCTTCAGGTATCTGTGCAGCAGAGCAAACAACTTCCAAATACTAAAGAGTGGCTACTTACAAATCAACATAGAGAGCAATTAGTTTTTACAGGGCTTGAGCCTCTTCCAGCAGTCGAGTATATCGTACCTGCTGGTTTGCGGAGATGCCTTGTATTTCCATACAGCACCCCAAGGCCCTAGGAGCAGGCAATCACTTTTCTTATTTTTCAGATGAGGAAACTGAGGCTCAGATCAGTTAAGCAACTTGCCTAAGGTCGCACAGCTAGTTAAGTGGCAGAGCCAGAGTTCAGAGGCAGGGCCGCATGACTCCAAAATTCACGTTCCCTTCTTCCCTGTATTGTGCTGCTTCCTGTAAAGGACAAGGGCCTGGATGAGGAGGAGTCTGTGGGAGGAGACAGAATGATGGCATGGCCGTGGGGTGCTGAGAACATTCTTATGACTCCTTGTCCGTTCTCCTTGGACACTGGGGTCTCCCCTTCTTTCTTCTCTTCCTTGTTTAAATGGGACTGACTTGACTCCTGGCCTACTTCTGAGCCTCACTGCAAAAGGCATAGGGAAAGGACTCGAGGTGATGTCACTTCCTGCCAGGGACATCATGCCTTCTGGTTTGAAAAGGGTTTTCACAACCACTCGTTCACTTGCTCTTCACAAACCAGATGGGAGGGCTCCCATTCCATCAAGGAGGAAAGTGAGGCCCAGAGAAGAGAAGTGACTCACCAAAGGATTCCTAGAAGGCCTCTTCCTCCGCAGTGTTGCCTCTCCAGGCTGGGTCCTGAAGCTGGGGACCTAGGGTTTTCAGTAAGAGCAAGATCAGCTCAACAGGTATCCCATTGATCCCCCTCCTCTCTCTGGATCCCCTGTCCCAGGTCAGGGGAGGAGGGTGTTGACTTCAGCAGGAAAAGCCTGCAGGCTGGGCTCTGGTCAGCTCTTCTGATTTCTGGTTTCAGGCCGTTCAGGCCCCTCTTCGGGCCCTCCTTATCTGTAGGATGGAAGAATCCCACCTCACGGGGTTACTATACGAGCTGAGGGAGAGACAGGGTCTGAAAACCCTTTAGAAGCTGAAGGATGAATGTTACCTCAGGATAACCAATTAGGGTTACCTGTTGGGACCTGGGGACCAATTAGGGAGGGTATAGGGGACCCCTCCTCTGAGCTGACTAGGCCTTGTCCAGGAGGCTCTGCTGCTCCTTCCTTCTCCCACTTCAAAGGACACATCAAGGCCATTTGCCCCCAGGGCAGGGTCTCTCCTAACCCCAAGGCTTTTCCTCTTGGAGCTCATCTCCCCTTTGCTCTTTCAGGAAGGCCAGATCTACTGTGGTCTCATGACCTGCCCAGAACCAGGCTGCCCAGCACCTCTACCACTGCCTGCCTCCTGTTGCCAGGCCTGCAAAGGTGAGTCTGTCCCTAGATCTGAGTGTCCACCCAGCCCACCCCAGGGCCCTAGCCATGGACTATTAGAGGCGGAGGAACCTCAGCTAGTGAAGGGCAAATGGCTTTCGCAGAAAGAAGTGCACAGATGGTCACACCCTGTCCTGTGGGTTGAGGTAGTTCAGGAAAGCTTCCTGGAGGAGGCAGCACTAGGGAAAGGGAGGGCTTCATAGTAGAACACTTCTCCAGATATTGGCATTGTGGAAGGGCACTGGACCAGGCGTCAGGTGACTCCAGTTTAGTCCTGGTTCCTCCAGTTAATTCCTGCCCATTCCTTCCCCTCTTTGGGCCTCAGCTGTGTCACATATGCACTGAGAGGCTGGCCTCGGTGATTCCTAGTGGACTGTCTGACTCCAGTGTTCTTGGCCTTTGAACAGAGAATACCAGACAGTATGTGAGGCGGGGACTGGATAGAGAGAATCCCCTTCAGAGCCTTGTGTGCTGGGACCCCACAGGGTGGAAGATAGAGTCCTAGGGTATTCCAACTGGAAGGACAGAGGGGCTGGAGGCACGTGCCTGCGAGTGGATAGTATACCAAGGCCTGGTGACTTCAAGTGTGGCTGGATAGGGTGGCTACCCAGGGGTCTACACGAAGCAAGGCTGCAGGGATGGGATGCCGGGCCCGTGGGCCATCCGTGATGGGCACTGAATAAGATGCACTGGCCCAGCCAACAAGTTCAGTCCTAATGGTGACAGGAGGTCAGTGTGGGGAAACTGAGGCAGCAACCCAGTTGTGGGGAATGTGTCAACCCAAGGGTGAGGAGAGGTTGTAATGGGAAGTGGGAATGAGGCCCCAGAGGGGCAGAGGGACCTGCTGGTGTGCAGGGACTGCCGAAGTGGCATGAGGCCTGGGGGGCTGAAGGCCTGCAGGGCTGAGGAGGTGGAGGCTGACCCAACTTCCCTTTGGGTTTCCAGATGGGTCAGGTGAGAGATCAGCTGAAGAGGACACCACGCAGTCACAGCATGGGGTGGTGAGTGCACAGGGTGGGGAGAGGGGGTGAGGACGGCTGATAGCCACCACCTAAAGCCCAGGACTCTGGGGAAGGCAGTACCATCACTGTCCTCATTTCTCATTTGTCCCCTAGGTCAGCAACATGAGCTCTACCATGTCTCCCCCTACCCCCTCCCAGGCTCCCATCATGGCTGCTGGGTCAACAGGGGCCCGGGAGAAAGTACCATGTGGTACAAGAGCAGGCCCCAAACTGCCCGATTTCCCTCCTGAGAAACACTGTGACACTGTTCTATCCAAGGCTAGATAGCCTTGTGTCTGTCTTTAGTTCAGGCTGCCTCTGGGCAGCACATTCCCCCGAGGAAATGGCCTCTGTCTTGGCCCAGCCTTCCCCACCCAGCCCCTGGGGTACTGGTTCTTTGTTTGGGGGCTACCTCTCTGTCCTCCCCTCTGTCTTGGCCCTTCTCCATCTCCGTCTGGAGTTAGGATGAGCTAAACTGGCCCGCTTTCTCTGGTCAGAGAAGAAAGGGGTAGGAGGATGGGCTTACACACTGACTCAAGTCCCCATCTGCCTTCTGTGCTGTGTCTACAAGGGGAACAATTCCACCTCCTCTCTCAGCCTGGGTCACCTGGACCCTGGGGGGACTGGAGGCTGGCCTCCCGTGCTTGGGGACTCCTGAGGTCTGAACTAGGGAGCTCCCCCTTTATCTCTGCCATTCCATCCTCTCCCTCACAGGCAGTGTGCTAAGAGAAGCCTACCCAGGCTTAGTTCCAGGCTCTGATTAGCTACTTACTGGATGATGTGAGCAAGTCCCATTAGAGGTCTGGGCTCCTCCATTCTGTCTTACCACTATTCCACTTGACAAGCATTTCCTGGGAGCCTCCTATGTACCTGGGCCTGTTCTGGGGCCTGAGATAGTTTCCTGGGAGCTCCTGTAGGCTGTCTGGCCAGTCTCTGACTCAGAGATCATGTGGGCAGGAAGGGGCTATAGAAGAAGGAATATGAGTGACTCAGTATCAGTGGGGGGCGGTAATAAGCCCACTTGCTCCTCTGCCTTGGCCTGGAGCTGCCCACTCCTCTAACCATGAGCTGTGCTGCTCCTGCCTCATTACACTGCCCTCACCACAGACCCTTTGCTATCACTGCCAGTCTGCCCAAGACCTGGTCTGGAGGGGCAGGGTCTCAGGATCTTAGGCTCCAGGGGCTCAAGAAAGCGGGCTCTGGGGACCAAGGGTCTCCAGGTGGGGCCTGCTTTTAGTCTTCTGCCCTGTGGGATTCTGGGGCCTGGTGAGATCTTCAGAGGCCCAACCTTTCCCCAATCAACAAAACCTCCTCAAAGAATTCCGACTCTTGACTCACCACAGCCTCACCTTCCATTTCTTAAATATGAAGCTTCCCAAGTCCCTGATTGTGGTGTCTCCCAGATCAAGACCTCAGTACCCTTTGTTCACTCCAGCCCCAAGGCCCTGGCTCTGACAGGCCTGAAAGGGCTTGGCAGAGGCTGGATTTCCAAACCTCTGAGAATTTCAAAGATTCACTGTCTGAGAACATCTCAGGCCAGATCTTCCCATCCCTAGTGTGTGCCTCTCTTTACTGGGAAGTGATGGTGGTGTCCACTGTAGGCCTCACCACAGCCTGTCTTGCTGCTCCTCTGCGGGAACGGGCCCATCAGTGATCCTCATCCCTCCTGCCATTTGCAGAGACATTCCCAGGATCCGTGTTCAGGGGACAGTGGGAGAAAGAGAGGCCTGGGCACCCCAGCCCCCACTGGTCTCAGCTCTCCTCTGGGGTTCATCTCTCGCCACTTCCGACCGAAGGGGGCAGGCAGCACAACAGTCAAGATTGTCCTGAAGGAGAAACATAAGAAAGGTGGGGATGGGAACCTCCTCTGATCCCTGAGGTGGGAAAAGGGGGACCCGACCGCTCCTGCCTTCCATCCCTGCAACCCCCCCACCCTAACTCAGTGGTTCCCTGATCTCAGCTTGGCCAGAAACTTGTAGATTCCTAAAACATCAAAACTGGAGGTGTCCTGAAAGGGCACCGAGGTTCAGAGTACTGAGTGAGACACAGAACCAGCCCTAGAACCAAGACCATAGGGCTGCACAACAATATTTTCTGAGCCTCTGCCATGTCTTTGCTGGGAATCGAGGGCACAGAACAGAGAGATGAAAAGTGGTCTTTGTCCTGGAGGGGCTTCAGACATGGAAACAAATACAACAGAAAGAAGCAGTGAGAGAAAGGCAAAAGAAGGAGGGAGTGGAGGGAGGCTGCAGGCAGATGGGCAGAATGGTGCAGGGAAGGAGCAGCAGAAGGGGAGGAAAGCAGGCTTGGTGCAGGGCTCCCACTGGGGCAGCAGGCACAACTGTGGAGCTACCTGTCACAGCCCCTTTGGGACTCAGGGGACACTGAGGCTAAGAAAAGGGAAGGGACCTGCCCGAGTTCACACTGTCAGGTAGGGACAGAACTGGGTCTAAGAACTCCCCCTGCCAGAGGTGCCCGTGAAGGGCAGGGGGAGAACTCTCCATCTTCAGCAAGAACATACTGGACCCATACTGGGCCCGGGTCAGCCCTGAGTGCTGCAACAGGGGAGAAGGCAGGGACAGGGGACCAGTTTTATACCCAGCCTCCACTTTGCAGGCAGTGTGGTTGGGCCAGACCAGTGGAGTAGGGGCTCCCCAAATTCCCGGCCCCATCCATTCCTGGGACTCTGGCCCAGGTCTGTGGCACTTACCCTCCTCCCTTCTCGCCCTCCTTGGCCCAGCCTGTGTGTACAGCGGGAAGACATACTCCCATGGGGAGGTGTGGCACCCAGCTTTCCGCTCCTTTGGACCCCTGCCCTGCATCTTGTGCACCTGTCAGGATGGCCACCAGGACTGCCAGCGGGTGACCTGTCCCACGGATTACCCCTGCCATCGCCCTGAGAAAGTGGCCGGGAAGTGCTGCAAGATTTGCCCAGGTACAAAGAGATGCTGGGGACAGGGAAGGCAGTGGGCGCAGGGTCCCTCTCCCCAGGGCACAGGTACTTGGAACATCTCCAACATGGGGGGTCAGGCTACAGGGGCTTTAGATGCACAGGAGTGGAAAATGCCTGGCTCACAAAATACTGGCCTTAGAGAACCGATTCAGAGACTCTCGTACGTATACACAGAATCGATCAATCTGGTGCCAGAGGCACCAGAACTTTCCCAAGGACTTTAAAGACCTGAAGGGGATGTGAGACCAGTGACCTGGCTTACTGGGCCCACCAGGCAGGGGTGGGGAGGGGGCAGAGTGTTCATGATCTCCTTGTCTTTCCCAGAGGACAAGGCAGACCCAGGCCCCAGTGACATCACTGCCACCAGGTGTCCGAAGGTGCCAGGCCATGTCCTCGTCCACACATCAATAGCTCCAAGCCCAGACAACCTACATCGCTTTGCCCTTGAGCATGAGGCCTCTGAGCAGGTGGAGATCTACCTCTGGAAGCTGGTAAAAGGTGAGCATTGGCCCCCTCCCAGCCGGGCTTACCTCTGGCCTGTCCCCCTTACCAGGGGCCTTAGGAGCATTTTGTGGATCAAGGGCTTCCAGCCCAGGAAGGCCCGCCTCTGGTTACCCTCCTAGATTTAAGTCTCCAATTCCAAAAAAGAGGGAGACAAGAGATTGGGCCTGTGATTCTCTGACAGTTCTGATAAGCTCACCCACTCACCAAGGCCAGGGACTCGAAGTGCTCCCTCTCCTGGGGGAAGGGGTTGTTGCACTTGCAAGGAAGCCAGGGAAAGGGTGATACCTATGTGGGGAAAGCAAAGAGGCACTTCTCCTGATAGAGGGTCAGCACGTGGTGAGGGGAGAGCTTTTCAGGCAGAAGGGCCTTCACGGCGTCCGCAAGGCAAGAGGGCCTGCCCGAAGGATAGTCTCATTCAGCCTTTTCCGTACGGTGGATTCTAGCCTTCCAACAAGTTGATGTCAGAACATATTTCTCGTTCCGTGAGAAACTCACCGGCGGCAATGGGACGCTCAGATCACCAGCTGAAGGTCAAAAGGCGTTGTCATTGAGAAGGAAATTGCTGAAAGTTGGACTTTTGGGTTCCTCTTGCCAAACATTGATCCCTTGGGTGGAGTAAAACAAACCAAGCCCTTTAAGTGTGAGTTAGCTGTAAGGTCACTTTTCTCTCCCGCTGGGTCTGGCTGGAGTGGGTCGGGGTGGGCGAGGGGATGGTAATACTGATGGTCAGGATGATAACCGATGTGTGGAGTACTTCAGAGTTTACAAAGTGCTTCACATTCATGATCTCATTTGATCCTCAACGATCCTGAGAGTTAGGTATTATTATCCCCATTTTACAGATGAGGAAACTGAGGCTAAGAGAGGTGAAGTACCTGGCCCAAGGCCACACAGCCAGTAAGTGGAGGACGGGAGCTAGAGCCCATGTCTTGTGGCGTCAGATGCGGCTCTTTCCCTGCTCTACTCTGCCTCCTGTCCTAGGAGGAATGGACGAAGAAAGCGGAGCCATTCAGCCTGGAGAAGAGAAGACTCAGGGGGACAGGACCATTGGCTTCCTGGCTCTGAAGGACTGCCCCAGGCAGGGGAAGCGGTTGTGTTCTGAGTGACTGTAAGGGTCAGAACAACAAGCAGGGGCTTTGAGAATCAGACAGCCTCGAGTTTTAATCCCGGCTCTGCTCTTTCTTAGCTGTGTGGCCTTGGGCAATCACTTGACCTCCCTGGGCCTCAATTTTTCTTCTGTTAATTGGGAAGGAGGGTTTTTGGAGGATTAAATGAAATAACACGGGTACAGCCCTGACCTACAATAGGTGCTAATAACATTGGTTAGTACCTTCATCCCACCTACTCAGAATTACCGAGAAGCATGTTTCCACCGATGAGGGGAAGTACTTTCTCATACCCAGATCCTTTCTGTCAAAGAAGGGAGGGAGAAAGCTCAATTCACAGGGGTGTGCAAGCAGCTGCTGGTGGGGGCTCTGCCACAGCCGAGGAGTTAGAGTCAGGAACCCTTATCATTGTTTTGTGCCTTGAGGTCCCCTCAGTCCCTGGACAGGTGCAGGTTTACTTCAGACCTCCCCCCAACCCCACCAGGTACTGGGACCACAGAGAGCAACAGACCCCAGTCTCTGTCCATGGGAACCCAAGACTTAGTGATTTGGATGCAGCAGGAGCTCCCCAGGAGCTGAGCTGGTCATGCTGGAAGGCCTCGTGGAGGAGGAGGCATTAGGAAGGCAAGAGGAGAACACTGCAGGCAAGGGTGGCTGCGAGAGCCTCAGACAGGCCCCAGAGCCTTGGGTTCCATGTGCTGTGTTCTCCCCTGCGATTAGGGTGTAGTAGGCCCTATGCTAATGTGTTTTATTTTCATCAATCTAATAAACCTGAGGGATATGTATGAGTGTATCATCCTGCAGATAAAACTGAGTCCGAAAGGTAAAACCACTTGCTCAAAGTCACACAGTTTAAGCGGTCAAGCAAAGATTCAAACCCAGGTCTGACTCTCCCCAGTGCTGCCTCCACGGAGGTGACCTAATGCTTTCAGAGAGGTGCCTAAGGAAGGCCAAGATGTGCCCAGGATGGCACAGACTACAGCATTGTAGCTCAAGGCCAATCTCACTACCACCAGGCCCAGCAGAAAAGGAGTAGGTGGCAGGTACTCCTGAGCTTCACCGTGCCAGGCTCTACCCTCCTGTCACTGGCAAACACCCCCGACCCCCATCTCCTGACCCTCTGGGCGGCCTAAGTGCCTCACCAGTCACCTCTCTGCCCCACATTGGGGGGATCAAAGCAAACACTCCTGACATCTGTCAGTGGGAAACCCTGTTTCTTCACCCAGAGGTGAACTGGCCTGGAGATGCCGACACCCAGACTCAGGGAGGCCAGGCCACCATGGGGCCAGCCTCAGGCCCCAGAAACTGGCTTATTGTGAAGAGCCTTTTCCATTCTGGAGTTTCAGAGTAGAGGGACCTCAGGGATCCTGATTCCAGCCCCTATCTAGGAAGAAGCCCCCTACGGCCTCCCGGATGGTCTCCAGCCCCTGGCCCCACCTAGAAAGGGTTTGTCTTCACATTGAGCTGAGCCTCACCTGCAGGTACCATCTATGCCCTGGGCGTTCACAGAGTCCAGCTGCCCTCAGACCTGGCCCACCCTCCAATGCCATGGCCATGCTCCTCAGGCCAGCTCTCGATTCCAGATCCAAGAGCTCAGTTCTTACGCTCATGCTTTACAGGCTACAGTGTGAAGACCTCCCCTCATCCCTATTATCTCCTCTCCAGTCTGTGTTCTGGGGTGTGTGCAGCAGCAGGCCTGGGCAGAAGGACCTATTGCCATCTCGGGCTTGTGATGTAGCGTGGGCCTCTGGAGTGAGTCTCTCCCATAGTCTGGTCCTTGGCATCTGGACTAGGGGTCCTGAGAACGATGCTAGACATTCCCAGCCTCCTGGACCTTAGTGCTGACCGTTCTCCTCAGTGGCATCCTACTCAGATTTCCATAAGCAAGGCCAGTTCTTAGTTTTCGTGAGAGCTGTGCTGGCCCAGCAGAGGCCTTGCTGTCACATCTATTTTTCTGGCCACAAACTCTGGCAGTCACAGCTGGTGCAACTTCATAGCCCATGTGCTCGGGACCTCAGGGCCAGGTGTGGTGCCTGTGGCCAGCTCCCCATGGGACACAAACATCAGGAGATCCAGCTAATGCCTCGTTCCCCTTAGGGCCCAGGCTAGACAGGGTACTCATATGTTTCCTTACCCATCCATTCATTGAGGGATCATTCACTCATTTGTTCATTCACTCACTTGTCCCACATGACTAATGTGGGTTAGGCTCAGGGGAGCCAAAGAGGAAAACCCTGCAGGGGTAACCAGAGGAGGCAAGGACAAACACGATGAGAGCACAGTGGAAAAAGGTCTAATCACCAACAGAAGCTAAGAGCTATGGGTGCCCCAAGGAGGGGAGATCAAGGAAGACTTCCCAGCCAAAGCTTAGAGGATGCATAGGAGTTCATCTGGTGGCAGTAGGAGAAACAGAAGTCAATGGGAGAAGGAGTTCAGCAGCAGGGGTGGCCTATGTAAAGGCTGGGGACCCTCAGGGTACTTTAAGTAGTCCGTTAGGGCTGGAGCACAGGAAGGCCGCTCGGGGCTGGGTGAACAGAGCCTCGTGCTGAAAGGGGGCCTACAACTCTGACACTTGATGTTCCTTAGGAGTCTGATAAGCACACCTATAGATTTTTATCACACATTCTATGATCAGAAAAAAAGCATGACCAGTCTATATGGGTTCCCCGCCCCCGCCCCACCTGCCGCACTGTGGACAGGTGAGTAGTGTGAGAGGGTCAGCAGAGAGGCGATGAGAGGTCAGGGAAAGGGAGTGACAGGTCATGTATGGTTTTAAATGACTGCAGTTAGGATCAGAGACTGCAGGGGGCATAAGAGGGGGTTAGAAGTCTAGTGTAGTGACCCAGGCAAGATGTGTCGGGGCAAGAATGGGGAAAGTGGCAGTGGAGAAGAGAGGGTAGGTTCAAAATACTGAGGAAATTTAGTCCACAGGGTTTGGTGTCTGGTCAGAACAGGGGAGGGGAGGGGTGACTAGGTTGCATCTCTAAATTATCCTGTTCTGTTGACTGCATGGCCCCACCTTTCCTGCTTATGCCCTTGCCTCTGCCTTCAGGAATCTTCCACTTGATTCAGATCAAGAAAGTCAGGAAGCAAGACTTCCAGAAAGAGGCACAGAACTTCCGGCTCCTCACTGGCACCCATGAAGGTGGGACATTAGGCCAAGGACTGGGGCCTGGGAAGAAAGCTGGGCCAGAGGCCAGGGCCTCTTGGGGAGCTCCCGGCTGCTGGTGTTGGGAGGGGGCAGGGTGGCTGTCAGCCACAGACGTCAGTTCCCAGCACAGGAATCCAGTGGGCGTCTGGGCCAGAGATTTCTCAACTCAGGGCGCTTGGGAACGGGAAGGTGAAGCAGAACCATTTGGATTTGGTCCTGGGAGTGGGGGAGACAGGGCTGTGGAGGAGGGAAGCCTGAGCCCCCAAACCCTCATGCTGCCTACCCCCTCTCTATTGGAACATTTCCTATCAAAACCCTCCTAACCACTTTCCTTCTGATGCCCCTTAATATGCCCTATCCTATACTGAGGAAGATGGGCCCAGGTGGGGTTTCAGATGGGGAAGGAAGTCACAGATGGGAGTGTTACCCCACTGAGTGTAACAGGTGTTAGGAAACCAGCCTAGGCCCAAATGCTGGTTGATTGAAGGTGGGGTCATGTGCCAAGAACTGACTGGGATGGGGGTATGATGGAAATACCCATCTCCTACCTCCTGTGGACTCCAAACCCAGGCTCTCACCGTCCTTCTTAAGTTTCTCCTACCCCAGTCACTGCCTCTCTGTGCACACCCATGCACACACGCACACCCCACACCCCTCTTTTGCAGGTCACTGGAACGTGTTCCTAGCCCAGACCCCGGAGCTGAAGGTCACAGCCAGTCCAGACAAAGCAACCAAGACCTTATAACAAAGACCGAAACAGTTGCAGATATGAGCTTTATCGTTTTTGTTGTTATATATTAATAAATGATAAGTTGCATTACCCCTCAACCCTGTCTGCTGAGTTCCTGTCCGTCTCCGTGTGTTCCCACAGGGACTGCAAGGCAGGCCTGGTTATGCCCATTTTACAGGGCTAGAGACTGAGGTGCAGCAGGGGTAGAGACTGGCCCCTGTCCTCGAGGGGAATAGTTACCAGAGCCAGGGCTAGTTCCCCCAGCCCCCCCACCCACAGCCCAGCCCAGGTCCTTGTCTGCCTCTGGGGCCTCTCCCCTGCACTGCACAGCTTTAGTCCCTGTGCACCTCCCCCACCCTCCGCCCTGCTATGGTTCCTCCTGCTTTTATGGGCACCCCCCTCCTGGAGCTCACTGGCACTGAGCCTAGGAAAGGGACTGACTCCAGTTAGCCAGTGGAGGGGTAAAGAGAGCCTCAAGGCACTTCCCCCAGCAAATTTTCCAGGGATCCTTACAATTGTCAGCCACACTCTACAATGAGGAAACTGAATTTTGTGAGGAGCAGTAATTTGCTGGGAGCTGGGGGGCAGGGCAGGAGCGGAGGCTGAGCTGGGGCCAGGTCTCCTGCTCCTAGCTAGCACTCCTCCCCCTGGTCTGCCCAGACCATGACCCATGGCATAAGCCCAAAGAGTCTCACCTCTGAGGATTTCCAAGACTTGGCAGTCACATTGCCAACCCCAGCACTACAATCTGGGAAGAGAGCCTAACAGTTACAATTAAAGACAACGTTAATAATTTGTCCTGCCTACATGTACAATTACTTGCAATTTCAAAGATGTTTTAATGCTCATGATTCCACTTAGGATGAACAGTGTAGGAACTACCCCAACTTTAGAGAAGACAAAACAGAGGATCAGGATGGGCCACTGTCTTCCCCAAAGCTTCACAGTGACAGTGAGGGAGGCCAGGGCTAGAACTCAGGCCCACCACCTCCCAGACTGATGGTTCCCCTCCAGTGCAGCACTGCCCTCCTCCCCAAGCTGGAGCCGAAGCTGTGGAGAGGTGGCGAAAGATGGCCTAAGGGCTGGAGTTCTGCCACCTCCAGCCACTTAAGGGCTCTGAGGACTGTCCCCTGAGCCTTGGTCTCTTGTACCTGGGTGTCTGAGAAGTCTGTGAAGCTGCCTACCAGTGCCGCCCTCCCTGAGCAGGGATGAGTGCCGTCAAAAGGCCCCCATCAACTCCCAGGGGCCTGGTTTGAGAGGCTGGGGTTTGAGGAACATGGCTAGACTCTCCCCTTCCTCCCCTGAGGCAGAAGACATCAGCTCTTCACAGCTTCTACCTGTGGCTGTGAGGGAAGACACAACATTCTGGCTTCGCTTGCTCTCCACGTAGGGCTAAGCATGAGTTAACCCTACTAAGTATATGAGTCCTGAGCATCTCACATTCAAAGCACAGGAATCTGAATGCTCGCCATTCACTTGGGGAACTCCGGTCATCCTCCAACTTAGCTCAGATGTCCCTTCTCAGTAAAGCTTTCCTGGACACCCCCAGCCCTGCCCCTGCCCAACGGCTCCTCCCCTCCACTGGAGAACGGGGTTGGAGGCAGGACTACGTAATCAGAAATGGCGCTGAGGCCTCAGGACAGGAGTGGGCTTCCCTGTGTACTTCCTGGTGTCGGGGGCCAGCTGCCTTCCCAGTCTCTTGGATGGGCTTATCTGAAGCCCGTGATGTTCACCCCGAACCCTCTCCACCATGGGAGGCACCTCTGATGTATCAGCACCCCCTCCTTTTGATCTGGACATTTCTGAGGACGTACACATAAGGCTTGCCTTGGGAACCTCTCAGCAGCTTTCTCATGGTTTACACCTCTTAGACTCATCTTCCCCTTTCATATATTCACTCATAAAACACTTTCTCAGCTGCTCTGGGACAGGCCTTATGCTAGATGGCCAACACAGTGTAAGCACCCAGTTACGGCTTTGCCTGCCCTCAAGGAGCCAAAGTCTGGAGGGGGAGAAAGGGCATCACAATACCATGAGTGCCAGGGGCTGCGACAGCAGGGCTATGTGGAGCACGGGCCTGCCCAGACAGAGGACAACTTCAGCAGGATCTGAAGGGTGAGAAGGATCACAAGAAAAGGGGGAACAGAGATGGCACAGGAAGAGACAGTACATGGGAGAGGAAACAGAGCATGTTCTAGGGGGAATCACAAATAGCTCACTGTTGCTGGCCAGTATAATCCGAGGCAAAGAGTGAAGGGAGGTGAGGCTGAATGCCCAGCTGAGAAGCTCTGGCCTCATCCCGAGGGCAGCCACAAGCCCTGGAAGGGTTTCAGTGCTTTGGTCAGATCTGTGGGTCAGTGAGCTAGCCCTGCCTACTGGGTGAAGAACAGCCTGGTGGCATGTAACAATGGCCAGGGGAGGAGAGAGGCAATGGGACCAGGAGGGAAGGCAGCACAGATGACGGACTGCACACTGGGCTGAGGGAAAGTGAGAGGGGAAGTGTGTAGTGTCTCATGTAGTGACTACAGAGAGAACCCAGAAGTTTCAGCTGAATACACGTTGAGTCTCAGGAGATAACCCTGGCTCTTGGGGTTATATTATGCGTCTGGGGAGAAGGCTGGGCCAGAGGTAGGGGTTTGGGGGCTGTCGGCCTACAGATGGTTACTGAAGCCAGGGGATGGGTGGCACTGCCTGGGAGAGAGTGTAAAGCGAACCCCAGAGCCTCAGCAAATGACTCCCTGTGGAGGCAAGAGAGAAGCCAGAAGGGTGTGGCGGCTGAGGGTCCAGTAACACACGGCCTGGGAAGGGTCCTCCCCAGGGACCAGGGGGCTTCCGGTGCCTGTGGCAATGGGCAATGTCAGGAGAGCGGGGAGGCAGGAAGAGGTTTGGGGGCGCGGAGGTGGTGTCAAGGAGGTGAGGAAACAAGTCTTTGAAGAACTTTGTTGGTCAAGGAGAAGGGAGAGACAGGAGAGTAGCTGGCAGCAGACTGGATGGAAGAAGAGGATTTTTCAGATGGGAGAGATGTAAGCAAGTCTTGGTGATGAGGAGACCTCACAGGACAGGGAAAGTAGAAGAACAGGAGTGTGGATGGAAGAGGGGAAGTTTAAGGACGAGTTAAAGTCCATTCTTCCTCAGCCACTAACTCCCTGTGTAAGCCTGCTTGCTGGTCTCCTCATGAGTATGATGAGGGAGAAGGAAGGGGTGGTCTCCCAAGGCTGCCCTGCTCTTCCACTCACAGGGTTCCTCAAGACTCCAGCAGGGAGTCCTACATGGTGGCCAGGAAGCACAGGCTGGACTCTGGAAGGAGTAGTGGCATCCCCTCACACAGGCTGGCCATTAGCTAACAAGGCACATCCAAGTCTGTTGTCTTGTCTTATCCCCTAGGATAATGTGTGAGATGGGGATTGTCCCCCACATTAAGAAGTGAGGAAACTGAGGCACAGGGAGAGGACATGACCTAATCAAGATCATGTACTGGTAACTGAAGGGGTTGGATTCCAGCTAAGGTCAGCGATTCTGTACCCTGATGGGTCCTAGAACACTGAAGGTGCCAGGTCTTGGGCTGGGGCAGGTGCAACAAACCTGGGCTCAGAGTCTCCCCCTCCCCAGGTAGCTTCCTGGCCCCCAAACCTGAGATTCCTATTATGATGCCAAGCCTGCCCTCCAGGTTTCCTGGGGAGGCTTCTTCCTCCTCCTTCAGCAGCTAAGAAGCCACCTCCCCCTGTCCCTCCACGAACCCTGGGCTCTGGGAAATGTCAGTATTTCTGAGAAACAGGACGTGGCCTGTGGTTTGGGGCTGTCCTGGGGGTAAGGGAAGGCCTGGGGCCCCATCAGGCACACTGGCATCTCTCTGCAAGGCAGGCCCACCCCCCCTTCCCTCACCCTGGTCCTTGGAAGACACCCTGCCTGCCTTCCTCTGCTGCAAGGCCAGTTCGTGGAAGGTGAACAGGAGGTGCTGCACGAGGCTGACTGAGGTTGGAAGGGGGTGGGGGGCCTGCATTTCTGTGGACAGGGAGTTATCTCCGACCTTCTGGAGTGGGAATTAGGACCTGGATCTCTGCTCCAGCTCAGGGCTGCTTGAAGGACCGTATGACATCTGATGTCTCTCCCCAGTCCTACCTTTTCACCTCCGGCACAAAACAGAGCCACAAGATTTGCCCAAGGTCCAACGTGACCTAGAGTTGGGCCCTTACAGAGCCTGCAGGGTGTGACTTCCACATCCATGCCCTCTCTGCCCTATGATGTGGGGGCTAGGGGTGAGATCAGCCCTCTCACCACTCCTCTGCTGCCAGCCCCGCCCCCTGCCCCTCCACTTCCCAGCAAATCTTGTCTGTCAACTCAGAGTGACCAAAGATGTGTCACATCTTTGCACAAATCTTTTGACACAAAGATTCTGGGGTATGACCCTGATTGGTCCATCTTGGGTACATAATCCATCCTAGGTTGTCAGGAACAAGGTATCAGAACCATGATTGAAGTGGGAGGGGCAGAGTCCTCAAATAAGGAGGCAGACAGCACACACATGGTCAGTAACAGGACCCCCCTTCCCAGCTACCACCACTACAACTTCAGACAGCTTCTGAAACCAGTGTCCTCCCTTCCACACCCTAAGCATGCTGCTCCCTCTTTTTGGAATGTCTTTCCCTCACCTCTTCCTGTAGTACGCCAGCTTATGCTCCAAGTCCCTCCTCAGAAAAATCCCTCCCCGAGCCTCTCTGTTGCCCAGCGTTATTTGCTTTTCTGTAACCAAACACATGCTTTTGGATTTCAATGATCTTTCTCCCACTGGACGGTAAGCTTCTTGGGCCAGAGACCACATGGTGGTCATCTTTGCATTCGCAGCCCCTTGCCCACAGGCGGCATTCAATGCATGCTTATTGAAGAAGAACATGATGGAAGGAGGTACGATGTGGATGGTGAAGACAACAGTGGTGAGATGTGGTTGGTTGCTGACATAGAGTAGATGCTCAGTAAGTAGTAGTTACTGAGCCTTGAATGATCACCGCTACTCCCCTCCCCACCATTGCCGCTACCATCCTCCACTACCAGGACCACCCCTCGCACTGCAGGGCCCAGGCTGGAAAACCAATGGAGCCTGCACATCATAGCCTAAATATTTAAAAGTTATAAACCAAACTAACAAACTATTAAATAAATATGTTGTATCTTCCTACCTTGACAAATATACCTTTTTAATGACTTAGAAGGTCAAGTTCAAACTTAAAATTTTCTGACTTCTTCTTCGCCAGAACATGGAAACACACAGACAGCTAAACCGGTGGCTCCTGACTTCCTATTCTCGGTCCACCTCTCTTCTCATTTCAGCTCTGTCCTACAGTGTGAAGGGCCTCAATATACACACAAGTAGACACCCCAATCTGCATGTCTTTGGTGGTTTTAAAACATGTCCAAAATAGGGATGCCCAGGTGACTTAATCAGTTAAGTGTCTGCCTCTGGCTTAGGTCATGATCCCAGGGTCCTGGGATGGAGCCCCGCATCAGGCTCCTTGCTCAGCAGGGAGCCTGCTTCTCCCTCTGCCTGCTGCCCCCCCACCCCTGCTTGTGATCTCTCTCTTTCTGACAAATAGATAAATAAAATATATATTTTTTAATGTCCAGAATGCTTTTACACTCCTCACATTGAAAAGTCTGGTCCATGTCCTCTCTCCCTAAATCTGGGTGAGCTGTGATTCATTTTAGCCAATAGAATGAAGCAGAAGTTATGCTGGGTGATTTCCAAGGCTAGAGCACAAAGGGTGATACAGCTACTGCTCTGCTTAATCAGCTACTTGCCCTTGGCATCTAAACCAGTATGTAAGAGGGCTAGGGAACTCTGTGGTAGCCATGTGCTGAGGAAGCCCATGTACCCAGAGAGGCCACGGAGAGATATACCAGTGGACAGCCCCAGAGCTGAGCTCCCAGCCAGCTACCAGCATCATCCATCTGATCGCCCCTCCAGATGATTCCAGCCCCCGCCACTGAGTCTTCCCAGTGGAGGCCCAGACATGGTGGAGCAGAGATGGACCATTCCCATTGTGCCCTGCCCCAATTCCTGGCCCACACAACTCATGAGCATTAAAAAAAATAGCTGTCATAAACTGCTCAGCTTGGGGGTAATTTGTTACCTAGTGATAGCAGCTGAAACAATGTCCAAGCTGCATCCAAGCCCACCTCCCTCCTCCTCCCTGGGCAAATTATCCCTTCTGGCTTAAAGGACAGACCTAGAGAAGAGGACAATGCCATCCCAGACACAGACTTGGGCTGTTGGGGCAGAGAATTCCAGGATCCTGGGTTCACAGAATGTGGGGAAAGAGGGTGGGGGCACACAACTCCGTGAAGCCCATGGACTCCTTGTGCTATGGGTCAGGGTGCAGCTGAAAGAACGTCAGAGTGGGGCGTGGGTCTGAGAGTGGTACTGCCCTCCACCATCACTACCATCACTCCCACCACCTACTACTACCAGCACAGGGGATGCAGCTGTCCTGTGCATCCCACTGGGCCCTCAGGAAGATCCCCTTCTGGTGAGGGAGAAAAGGAGATCCACAATTCCGACGGAATGACAAGCACTCTGACAGAAGAAAGCACAGAGGCCATGAGGCCAGGTGAGAGGAGAGTCAGAGAAAGCCTCCTGGAAGAGGGAGCATCCAAATAGAAGCTTGAAAGAAGTAGCCAGGAGACACGGAGAAGTCATGTTCCGGTCCTGGGAAACAGCATGTTCAAAAGCCTGGAGACAAGTGGTACATTTGGGGAAGGGCAAGCAGATGAGGCCAGCAGGAGGGCTGTGTTGGCCCAGTGCAGGCAGGGAGGTGGGGGGTGGGAAAGACAGTTTCAAGAGAAGCCAAGAGAAGTAGGCAGAGGCCAGCTCTCCTAGGGCCCTTCAAACAGGACTGATGCTCAGGGTGGATGTGCTGACATGGCTTTCAATGCTGGTGCCTATTCTGACTGCCCAGGGCCTGTTCCAAGCCAGTATTTACACAGAGTATCACTACCAGCCCATATCCGCCCTTTTTCTTGAGCCTGGAAGGATTTTCAGCAGGAATATAACTCAACTGGATTTGTGTTTTACAAAGATCTGTCAGGCTTCTGTGGGAGAAAGCCCTAGAGGGAGCCAAGAATGGAAGCTGAGCGGTCCGTGAGTAAGCCATCCCAGCTACCCATGAGAGAGGTGGTGGCAGTCCATACCAGGGTGTGGCAACACAGGGAGAAAAACAGATAGGGTTACTATTTAGAGGGTCAAATCAACAGAAGCAAGGGTGAGCCAGACATGGCCCCTGCCTTCAGCGAGCTCAGTGAAAGAGATAAAACAGTGTGGACAAAAGCAGCAATTAAAATCAGCTCATTTCGGGGTGCCTGGGTGGCTCAGTGGGTTGAACCCTCTCCCTTCAGCTCAGGTCATGATCTCAGGGTCCTGGGATCGAGCCCCACATCAGGCTCTCTGCTCAGCCAGGAGTCTGCTTCCTCCTCTCTCTCTGCCTGCCTCTCTGCCTACTTGTGATCTCTGTCTGTCAAATAAATAAATAAAATCTTTAAAAAAAATAAATAAAATCAGCTCATTTCATCCTCACCCCAATCTCAGAGGCAGGAACCAATATTTCCCTTTTGCAAATGAGGAAAAGAGATGACCTGTGGCAGACACTCTTGGTGCCCTTCCAGCAGCCATTTTCCTTCCTTCTTCTTACTCACAAAACCCCATCTGGATGGGGGCTCAGCAGCTGGGGTGAACCACTGACCAATCTAAGCCAGCCTTAGCAACCCAACTCTCCTTTGCCGGTGACTGGTCTAGGACTGGGTATGTGATCCAGTTCTGATGAGGTGCTGAAGGGAGGATTTTCCTCTTTAAAGGAGAAAGTCACATGAGGAGAAAGCCTTTAAGCTCGCTCTTCTTTTGCTTCCTATTTCAGATGCTATCAGCTAAGGATATGAGATATGGGGCTGCAGCAGCCATACTGTGACCATGAGGCTGAGGATATGAAAGCCAGCAGTGCTGAGGAAGGCTGTAAGGAGCTGAGTCCTCCATGACATCAATGACTCACACTGAGCCAAGCTGGGGACCACCTACGTTTCTTGTTAAGCAAACAACAGATGTCCTTATAGCTTATGCCACCGCTGCAGCGCTGCCAATGACCCTCTCATCCCTTTAAACACCGGCTCCACTGTGCTTTCCCTCCCAACATCCAGCACCTGCTTCTCCTTGTCACAGGATGGCCTGCAAGCTGCTGGAGCCCACTTTAGCTATGAGCATGAAAAGCCAGAAGAGCCTGGGAATTTACACCCCTGCCCTACCGGAAGGGAGGCCCTTAACCAATGACAAATGGGTATGGAGGTGTTAGTCCTCCAGATGTCTTGCACTCACTCATCTGGCCAGCTCTGAGGAGTGATCTGCATTGTCCCTGGATCCCCTCAGTAAGATGGAATCAAAGTTCCTCTTTGCGGGTCGGCTTGATACCACATTCCCCCTCCGGTCCCACTACTCTACTTCCCTACTACTGGTTTGTCTTGGAAACACTTTCTAATACATTATTTTCACATGATTCCTTGCCTTAAGTTCTGCATCTAAGAATCCCAACTCAAGACCGCCACTATTAGTCAGGTCTGGTACTTGCAGCCAGAACATCCTAACAGACTTAATCCAGCAAGAGGAAAGTCTCCTAGTAGGTTTGCTCAAATGTAGTTTTCTGGCTTGCAAATCCTATGGTTTTTTTTGTATACACACTAATTAAAATTAGTGTGATTAAAATTTATTATTATAATTTATTATTGTAAAGTGCTGTATTGTAAATATAACAATGGCACCTAATTACCACTGAGTCTCTCCCATGACCCAGAACCAAGCCCTTAGCTTTGCCTCAGTGAACTCATTGAATCTTTACCAGAACCCTATTAGGGGAATACTATTTGTATTTGTTTTCTATGCTGGGTAACAAACTAGCACAAACATAGCTGCTTAAAACACATTTATTATCTCAGTTTATACAGGTCAGAAGTCTGGGCACAGCTTAGCTGGGTTCTCTGCTAGAGTCTCAACAGTCCATGATCTAGGTATCCATAAGGGTGTGGTCTCATCTGAGACTCAACTGAGGAAAAGACCACTTCCGAGCTTCCTCAGGCTTTTGGCAAAATTCATCTCCTTGTGGTTATGGGACTGAAGTCCCTGTTTTCTCACTGGCTGCCAGCCAGGGGCCACTCTCAGTTCCTAGACCCCACCAGCTGGTCTTACAAGAGCAGCTTACTTCTTCAAAGTAAGGGCCAGAGTCTCTGACTCCAGGGAGGGTCCAGTTCCTCTTTTAAGGGTTGTACTTGATTAAATCAGGCCACCCAAGATCATCTCCCTTTTGAGTGACTCAAAATCAACTGATTTGGGACCCTAATTCAGCAAAAACCCTTTACCTTTGTCATACTCCACTGCCAGAAGCACGTAACGGGTCCCACCCACACTCAAAGAGAAGGATTATACAAGGTGTGAACATCACGGGGGGGGGTGGGGGGGCTGCTAGGGACTGTCTGCCACACTATTATTCTAAATTACATAGTTGGGGAAACTGAGGCAAAGAGTTTAACAATCCTACCCAAAGTCATACTGCCAATGACTGGAGGTAGAATGTGGTTTCAAACCTGTGCACTCCAGTTCAGAGCCTGTACTCGTCACCATGACCTTGCACTAACCAGCCTCTGCCCCCAAGTACTTTCCCTTTCCTTATGTCCCCGAATCCCCTCAATTATTGCTAGAAGGAAAAAGAGGCTCAGAGAGATTAAGAGACCCTTGCAAAGTCACACAGTGGTCGAGTCAGAGTAACAAACCAGGTACATCAAACTTCCAAGCCCAAGACCTTAACAGAGGAGTAGGGTGCTGAACAAGTTCGTGGGAGATGAACACTCTACTGGGGCAGGGGTGGGGCAGGAATGGAAGAGGTAGCTTTTCAACAGGGCCATAAGGAAATGACAAAATTGGGCTATTTGAAATGGGGTGGTAGTAGGGAGGAGGTATATTTCTTTTTTTTTTTTTTTAGGAGGTATATTTCTAAGGACGGGACAGCTTGGGCAAAGTCAAGGAAGGAAGAAAGTGCAGGTGTCTGGGATGAGGTGGGGATAGAGGGCAGCTTCAGACCAAGACAGGGACCAGGAGAAAGCAGGTGGGAGGTATGGCCAGGACCCACTTTGCAACACCCAGATAAGGAGTCCGAGTCTTAGTTTGAAGACAACTGGGAACCACAGCAGGGTGTTGAGCAGCAGCAGCCCTGCACCAAAATGCCTTGAGATGTATTAATAGCAGAGTGTGGGAGAGGGGGCTATTAGGAGTTTTCCTGCTTCTAATGGCCTTTTCCACTCAAGGACATCTTTGATTCTCCCAAACCCCAAGGAGGGAGGGTGGATGGGTGAGGTTGTGCCCAATTTGGGAGCAAGGACACTGAGATCCTGGAGGCCTGTGAGGGGAATGAGGCTAAGTAAGTGGTGGGCTCAAATGTCCCACTTCAGTTGTGGTGCTGAGGAGATGGGAAGGATTTTTTTTCTTACAGGAGATGGCTCCTTCACCCTTTGCACATCCCACATTCATGTACCAGAAACAACATAGGAATTATTCAAAATGTGGGTCTTGAGGCTTCAGGCCCAAAGATTCTGATTCTGTGGAGTGGGGGTGAGTTTTGGCATTTTAAATAAGCACTCCAGGCAGAACGGAAGGTCCGGCCGGACTACCCATTTAAGAAGCCCTGAAGAGCATATGGGTCAAAAATTCGGACTTGGAGCACTGTCCACCGTGCAGCCCTCCCCATGCCTCCGGTGGCTGCTCGGCCGAGTCAGACCTCATCAATTCTCCCAATATTTTAAGTGCTGGCTGCCGAAGCCGAGGGCTATGATTACGGGGGAAACCGAGGCTCGGGACGCCCATAACCTGCTCCTGGCGCGTGCGCTATAGAAGGCGCGATTCGAACTCGAGGCGGCGGCCCCGGGAGGGCTCCACTTCCCGCGACTGCCAGCAGGGGTACGCGGAGCCTGGGGATCCGCAGGCAGGAGGCGGGGGTCGGGGCTGGGGCGCTGGAAGAACGGGGGCTTTGATTTCCATCTCCCGGCGCAGACCCAGACACTAATTAAAATCGCCTGGGCCGCGGGGGCGGCGGGGCGGGCACAAAGCCGGCTTTGACCGAGCGGCGGCGGCGCTGGCGGGCGCGGGGCCGCGCCGCACAGGGGCCGCTTGTGGGACGTGTTTGTTTTTGCTCGTAAAGCGGGGCAGCCGAGCGGTGCCCGGGCGGCGAGGGGGGCCGGAGCCGGGAGAGGGCCCCTGAGGCCACGGCCGCCCGCCCCTGCTCGGCCCGGCTGCGCGCTGCTGCCCGCTCGGCTGCCCTCGCCCCCGTGGGGCCACCCCTGCCCACCAGTCCCATCCCGTTCCGGGCCTCAGTTTCCCCGTAGATCACGTGGTCATGATGCTACCCTAGTAATTCCTGAGAATTAAGGTTTAATGAGCGATTACTGTGTTCCAAGCCCCCCGCTGAGCCCCTCCGCACTTCGTTGTATTTAGTCCTCCGGACTTCATTAATATCTCCGTTTTACAGATGAAGCCTGGGACGGTTGAGCGCCTTGCCCACGGTCACACAGCTCTAAGTGTGCAGGCCAAATGATCCAAGCCTGTGACTCCAGAAGTTATAGGAGGCTGTATCCCAGCAGAGCAAGGCTAGGGCCAGCTGGGAACTCACAGGTAAGTTTCAGCAGGAGGAATTTTCCTAATCCGAGCTTGCTCACCCCCTTATGAAGGTGTCTATGAGAATGAGCTCCTCAGCACGGGGGTATTCAAGCAGAGCCCTAACACAACTACTGGTGGCTCTCTGAGGTCCCTTCCAGTCCTGGTCTTTAGGATCCCAGGCTAGCCACAGTGGCCCCTTCCATCCTGGGCTGTCTGGGGCATTGGGGATGGGGTGGGGTTCAGGTCTATGTGGATGGGAGAGGACCAGGAAAAGATGGGAGCCTCCTTCTTGGAAGCATTATGTGGTTGGAGGGATCCCCTGCCTCCATGGTCACAGAATCCCTGAACCTGAGGCTCCTGCTCTGGGCCCATACACTCCAGCCTCCTGTGACAAGAGTCTGCTCTGGCCACAGGGATCTCTCTTCCACCCACTTTTCACCAGACTGCTGCTCATACTTCCGCTGTCAGCTCAGAGCAAGTTCTATTCTCTCAGCGCCCACCCCATTAGTCCTCTGGAATACCCATCACACAGGTAATAATGTGCTCGATGTCCTTGCCATCCTGGTCAGATCATGGCCCCTCAGGGGGGTGCTCTATGGGCCTCGATTCCCTCTTTGCCACCTGCCAATCCCCTCCCTTGATGGACTGGGCCAGGAAGATGCACTGGGATCAGAGCTCAGGCGAGGTCAGAACAGGCTCAGTTAAGACCTGTCTGGAGAATGTGGGGTGATAGTGGGCGTCATCACAGAGAGACAGAACCCTGGAGGGGGCTCAAGTTCACTGCTTAAGGTGGTGACAGACCAGGCAATTGACAGTGCCCATCTAGGGATGTGGGCACTGACAAAGGTGACCTGTGGCTGGAGGTCCTGCCACCCCTCTAAGAGTGGACCCTAGCAACCTACATTCTAAGCCTGTGTCTTCCTCCACCCCTACCCCAGCCCTCCTCACCATGTGCATGGGTCTACACACAGATGGCTATCCCCCCTAATCCCAGCCACCTGTGAGGAGAGCACGAATGAGCGGGCAGAACAAGGAGGGAGGGTTTCTCTAAGACTCTCTCCCTCTCTTAAGTCCTGGGAGCCAGAGCTTGGACAGAGACACTATTAACACAAAATTTGCAAACATGTCTTCTAAAAATAGCTCCGGCTGGCAAGGCCCACCTGGCACTGGCTGTACCTTTGCGGCTGCTGGCCCGCTCCCCTCGGAGCACTGCCTCAGTCTGTCAGCAAGCATGTCACTCTGCCTTCCCCCACCCGTTGTGAGGGAGGCCGTGGCTCTGGGTCCAGTCCTGGGGAGAGAGACCCAGAGAGAAGATGAGGCCTGTCCCATTCTGAATGGGGTGGGATGCGCAGGCAGAGGGGAAAGACAGTCTTACCTAAGGTGGGTGGGGGAGACAGTGCTGCCCATAGGGAGATTCCCCCAACTGGGGA
>RCUC01119934.1:0-20137 GCA_003697995.1 Taxidea taxus jeffersonii | reverse complement strand
CTTACCCTTATAGGCAATAAAGATAGAACAAACCCACCTCTTTTATAGCATTTTGAAAATCTGCTTCTTCTTACATAGATAATGTATACTGATTCCTTTATACTCTTTAATCCACATTTCTGGGAGAAATACACATGGACACGTATAGTGTAAGAAACTGGTCCAGAGAAAGATAAATACCATATAATTTCTCATATGTGGAATTTAAGAATCAAAAGAGATGAACACAAGGGAAAGGAGAGAGAGAGAGAGGTCAGCCAAGAAGTAGACTCTTGACTGTAGAGAACTGATGGTGACCAGAGAGAAGGAGGGTAGGGGGTTGGGTAAATAGGCAATGGGGATTAAGGAGGGCACTTGTGATAAGCCATGGTTATGCATGTAAGTTTTGAATCACTTAACTGTATACCTGAAACTAATATTACACTGTATGTTACCTAACTGGAATTTAAATAAAACTTAAACCTGTTTACAGTTGAGTCCTAAAGCTCACACTGAAATTTGTTAAGTATCCCATGAGCCACCCACCACCAGGGCTGGACATTTCCTCCTTCTCTAACCCTCTCCCTCACAGCTAACTAAGGAGCTACAGAATCTGCCCACAAACCCTCTAAACCTGAAGAGACCCCCATGAGAGAGGATAGAGGGAATATTCTCTTTTCCATGTGGTTTTATACTCAACCCACAGACCCATCTTTGTGTCTCCACAGGAGAGAGGCTGGAAGAGTTGTCCAGGTGCCACTGGGGCACCAGGAGGCTGGTGGTGTGAGCATGAGCCTGGGGGCCCACGGCTGCTCTAGAGAGGCACACAGAACAGCCTGGCTCCACAGCGGTGTGGGGTGTAGTAAGAAGACAGGGCCAAACCCCCATCCCTGTAGCTCTCCAAGGCTCTGGAAGCTGTGGAAGAGAGATGCTGTGATTCCTATGGCTCCCGCAGGAGTACCAGAAATAATGGAGAGAAGGAACTATAGGGAGACATGAGTGTCTCTCTAATGGAGCAGCCTAGAGGGACAATGAATACCCTCTCCCTGAGGAAATCACCCCCATCCAAACCCAGCTCCAGCTGGGGTTGGGATAGGAGATGAACAGACCAGGTAAAAATCTCACAGAGAGAGGGTACCTGGGTGGCTCAGTCTGTTGAACAGCCAACTCTTGATGTTCTTGATGTTTGGCTCAGGTCATGATCTCAGGTCTGTGAGATCAAGCCCCACCTTAGACTCTGTGCTGGGAAGCCCCACCTTAGACTCTGTGCTGGGCATGAAGTCTGCTTGGGATTCTCCCTCCCCCTCTCTAAAAAAATCCAAAAACCTCACAGAGAGGTGACTGGTTGATGGTGGGAATTGGCTCTGGTCTCTGTTCTGGTTCACTTGGGTACCATCAGATGCTGGTGGGTGAGAGAGGAGGACTCTCTGAGGCAGGTATGCTCCCCTAGCCTCTACCTGAAGGCCTGTCTAGTCCAATCTCTGATGGGGGAGGGGGCTGAAGGTATTAGAATGACATTTTTAAACTGGAGTGGACTAGTTTTAAAAAATCAAGTGACATGGGACATCTGGGTGGCTCAGAGGGTTAAGCCTCTGCCTTCGGCTCAGGTCGTGATCTCAGGGTCCTGGGATCGAGTCCCACATCGGGATCTCTGCTCAGCGGGAGCCTGCTTCCCCACCCCCTCTCTCTGCCTGCCTCTCTGCCTACTTGTGATCTCTCTCTGTGTCAAATAAATAAATAAAATCTTTTTAAAAAAATCAAGTGACAGAAAATTAGGTTACTAAGGTGTAGAAAAAAGGGAAAGTGTAGTTGAATGCAGCCCAGACATTTGTCGGGGAAGAGAGAGGTCTATGCTTCTAACTGGGAGCTGCTGCCTTGGGGAGCCCTGGGTTCCCCAGGCAGGTCTGTATCCAGCCCTGAGACAGGTAGGCAGAAGTGGCCTCCCAGACCCGGGCACTGACAATGCCCAGAGTCTCTGTGGTGACAGGAGAGGAGGTGATTCTGGGAATGGTCCCACAGTTGCTCCAGGTCTGAGATGTTGTTAACATTTAAAAAACCCAGCCTTTAATTCTATTTCCTTCTATTTTACTGTATTTTTTTAAACTTGCCACAATGATGGCAAAGTCCTCTGCAGAAATAATTTTGATGATTTTTGTTCTGTAAATTCTTGTTTGGAAAAGGAAAAAATTCAAATGTGACTTTGTGAAGGTTTCTTAGAGATGTACATGACCTTCGACTATCTTAAGTATATGTTTTACCTCTGGGAAAAACATTAATGCAATAATTTTAGATTTAAATTCCTCAAAATCGAGGTAGCCATATATTTATTTGAAACGTACTTGAGGTGTGTTTTTTCATCGTAGAACAATGTGCCTCTCACAGTGATTGAGTTAATTACTTGGATCCTGTGGATTCCATGCTCTGAACATCCCCAAAATCTACATACTGAGTTTTGTTTTGTTTTGGGTTGGTCTTTCATTTGGACTATTGCCATGTTCTTGTGTCCAGATACACTGTTGAAATGTAGTACACTAACTTAATAGATAATATTGTTTTTCCCATATTATAGATGAAGACACAGAGACATAGAGAGGTTAGGTACCCGGCCCAGGGACATTCAGCTTGTTAAGTGAAGGATTTGAGAGTCAAGCTGGCCACTTAATCAGCCTCATATCCACACTAACATAGGGTATGATCATTTAAAAATCCTTTGCCAATCAAATAGGCAAAAAATGGCATCTTATTGATGTTTTAGTTTGCATCTCTGGTTACTAATAATGTTGCACATTTTGTTTGTTAACTTTGCATTAATTTTTTTCTGAGTTGCCTGTTCATGACCCTTGATTATTTTTCTATTGGAGTTAATCTTTTCTTTTTCCACTTGTGAGAACTCTTCATTTTCACCACTTGACTATATATACATGTAGGTGATGGAAGGGCATTTAGCTTATGTGTGAATTTAAGAAATAATAATGTAGTCATTTCTATCACTTTTTTCCTTTATGGTTTTCCTTTGTTATTTAATTTAGAAAGGCCATCTCCTCATGTTTATCCATATTTTCTATTTATTCTTTTACTAGACTTTCATTTTTTTTCTTCAACATTTTAATTTCAAATGTTTTTGAACAAACAGTACAGTTGAAAGCATTTTACAGCAAACATCTGTAAAAGCACCAGCTGGGTTTCACCATTAACATTGTACTGTACTTGCTTTATGCATAGCTTTCCATCTACTCATCTCTTCATCGATCTGTTCATCCAGCTTACTTTCAATGTCTTACAGAGAAAATTGCAGGTAGTATGTATCCCCTCTAAGCACTTTGGCATGCATATCATAAGTTCAGTATTTGCTTGCAGTTCTTTCTTTTAATATAAAATTTACCTCCAATGAAACAGATAAATCTTAAGAGTGCTTTCACTGAGTTTTGACAAATGTATATACCTATATAACCAAAACCATCTCAAGATCCAGAGCATAACCACTATCCAGAAAGTTCCCTGTGTGACCCACCCCACCTCCACACCACCAGAGAAAAACAGTTTTAGTTTTTCTGCCCTAACTTACTTGTCTCCTGTAGGATTTCATGTAAGTGGAATTATACAGTGTTGGGATACTGCTCTATTCACAGATGACCCACATGTCTGCACACCTTGCTACCAGAAGCATTGATGGCCTTTGTCCTGTGGATATTGGGATATCAAGGATATTTGTTTAGTAGGTGGCTTCAGAATGCAAAAATCATGATTTCCTCATGAGCAAAGAGCAGTCATACTCACTGCCCACTATAAAGAACACAGCTTCACCAAGCTCAGGGTCTCCACTGTGTGTCTGCAACTGTCCCCTGGCTCCTTATGTCATCTTGCAGAAATTGAGTTTGGGAACCTGTGTAGGAGAATGCTGATGCTCTGGCTGTTGCTATAGCTGTGAGTACTATAGTCATTTGTCACTGACCCAGGAGCTCTGTGTCTTCTACCAGCATCCATGAAAAGGTAGAAGGGTAACGGGTTGGCTCCCTAATAGGGTAAAGTCTCCAACCCTTCACAGTTCTTAACATACAGTGTGTGGTCAAGCTTCTTTGTCACGGCATGTTTTTTTTTAAATTTTTATTTTTTAATAAACATATAATGTAACCCCACCACCCTCTCCCAACACCCCTCCCCCTCACCCCCCTCAGTTTGTTTTATGCCATTAAGAGTCTCTTTTGGTTTGTCTCCCTCCCGATCCCATCTTGTTTCATTTATTCTTTTCCTACCCCCTTAACCCCCCCCCCGTTGCATCTCCACTTCCTCATATCAGGGAGATCATATGATAGTTCCACTTCCTCATATCAGGGAGATCATATGATAGTTGTCTTTCTCCAATTGACTTATTTCGCTAAGCATAATACCCTCTAGTTCCATCCATGTGGTCGCAAATGGCAAGATTTCATTTCTTTTGATGACTGCATAGTATTCCATTGTATATATACCACATCTTCTTTATCCATTCATCTGTTGATGGACATCTAGGTTCTTTCCATAACTTGGCTATTGTGGACATTGCTGCTATAAACATTCAGGTGCACGTGCCCCTTTGGATCACTACGTTTGTATCTTTAGGGTAAATACCCAGTAGTGCAATTGCTGGGTCATAAGGTAGCTCTATTTTCAACTTTTTGAGGAACCTCCATGCTGTTTTCCAGAGTGGCTGCACCATCTTGCATTCCCACCAACAGTGTAGGAGGGTTCCCCTTTCTCAGTCATGGCATGTTTTTGAGCTTCACCTACATCATTGCCTTTATCAGTAATTCTTTTGCCTTTTATTGCTCAGTAGTATTCATTGTTCCATGGTTTATTTCTCTATTCTTCTGGACTATGCCAGGTTTTCCAGCTATAATGAGTAAAAGTGCTATGAAAATTTTTGTACAAGTCTTTTTAGGAATATATGTTTCCATTTTGATACGTACCATAAAGTAAAATTGCTGGGTCATAAGGCAGGCATCTGTTTAGTTTTATTTTGAAAACTGTCGAAACTTTTTCCAAAAGGATTGCGCCATTTTATATCATCCCAATATGTATGAGGTCCAATGTCTGTATTACTGTCAACATTTGGGGTTGCCAGTCTTTTTAGTTATTCTGTTGGTGGTTGAGTGGTGTGTTACTGTGTTTAATTTGCATTTCTCTGATTACTAGTGATGTTGACTACATGTATGTGGGTTAGTTGGTCATGTACAGACCTTCTTTTATAAAGCATCCAAATTTTTTGCTCATTTTGGGGGTTGTTTACTAAGCCATTTATTGCTTCACTGATATCAGTCATTTGTGGGATATGTTTCTCTCAATCTATGGCTTGCCTACTAATGTTCTTAATAGTATCTTTTAATGAGCAGAAGTTCTTACTTTTGATTAAATCTAATATCTAATTTTTTATTTATGGTTATTGTTTTCTGTGACCTCTCTAAGAAACCTTTGACTACTCTAAGCCATGGAGATATTCTCCTATGTTTTCCTCAAAAAGTGTTTCTAATGCTCCCTGCAACCGCGCCCAGCCTTCATTCCTTACTTTGGACCCTCCTCATAGTAGACATTTCTTTGAGAATTACCTAGCCCTTCAACTATTCCTCTTGAAAATGAGGGTGGAGCAGGGAGAGCAGACTTACCAGACCAGTCTGCCTTCCTCGGATGTCTTGGAATACTGATCGATAAATATTTCTCCATCTAGTTACATACACGCATCACCTTTAATCCACACCCTGACCCCATGAAAAGTATTATTAACCCTATGTTACAGTTCCAGAAAATGAGGTTCACCGAGGTGAGGTAACTCACTCGAAGTCACTCAGCTCCATAACTGGAAGTAAAACTTGCAACTTTCCAATTCCATAAACTGTGCTCATCACCACTCCTCACACTGGGAGTATGCAATGCTTTGCTTCATTACGATCACATTGAGCTTCACTCCTCTTTTATTTGGCTGTTACTAGAATCCTCTGGCTCTTCCCAGTTCTCTTGTTCATGTTTTTGAGGTGGTTTGTCTTACTAAACAAAATGAAATATTTAAAGTAGTATATGGGGATGAAACAGCATTCATGCAATAGATTGCTGACTCGAATTTAAAATACTTTGTTGCCTTTCCTTAGAGGATTGTTTTAGGGAAATTTTAATTTCTGTTTTCCTTAAAGACAATTTTAAAATAGCTCTGTGGAATTGTGAAAACTACTTGGTGGGAGGGGAGGTGTGGCTAAAAGTCTCCGTTTCATATGAAGGGATCCAGCCTTTGCTGGTGGCCTACTTTTCTGTCCTAACACAACTATGTTGTTTCAAATTTAAGTGAAAAGAGTAAAACTTACCTTCTAGATATTCCTTACCATGCTGGATAAGGATCCAAGTAAGGACATATGTTATTCATTTATTTTTTTCTCCTTGGTTTCCAACTCTAAAAAACCATATGGCAAAGTTCTCTTAAGTAGATTTTAAGCATAAATGAAAGTGATATATGATACAGGGAAGGGTGTCACTTTTTAGAAGAGTTATTTTACAATTATATATTCACAGTGTTATATTGCCCTGATTTCACATGTTTCACAGGGGCCAATAGCATATCTTTGTTTACTTAGTAGGGAAAAGTTCCAGAGACCTGAATTTTTCCTCCATAATAAACCATTTGAGAGAGTATGGCTCATAATGTATGTTGTCATGGCACAAGTTTTGGGTTAGAGAACTAAGGTCACTGTATCTGTTATAGTTTTTTCTTGAGATCACTTAAAATTCTTGATTTTCCACCTTATTAAAATTTTTTTTCACTTTTATTTATTTATTTATTAAAAAAAATTTTTTTTTTCACTTTTGAATGTGGGTGTCACACTTGGCCACATTGTCCCCTATCCAGGTCAGGTAGATAATTTGTAGGATCTTTGTCCATGGTGGCTTGGCTGAGCTTGTCAGCAGTTACAAGGTGGTGACAAGAAGTATTGGACCTTAGGAGAGGCCACCAGATAATGGAGCACTTAGGAAGAAGTACAATACCTTGGGGGACGGGCGTGATGTTGTGACTCACCTCACTTTAGACAATGTTCTAGATATATTCTCTGTGCAGTGTAGATCAATGAGCTCCAAAATGCAGCCAAACACCACATGTCTAGAGCCATGGGATGTTTCTATTTCTCTTTTCTCTTAATTTGGGTTCTCCTTGAGGCAGGTCCTAAGGATTTGAGTAAGAGATTTATTAAGGAAATGCTCCCAGGAGGAACATCCCCAGCAAGGGGAGCAGATTAAGGAATGGAAAAGAAACCAAGAAAGGATGTGGTTTGAAGTGATGTCTGATTCTCTTGGGAGGTGGGAGTATTTACTATTCTAGGGTTTGTCCTGCTTCATGGAAAAGAAGCTGGGCTGTTATACTTGCACACTGGTCCGTCATGTCATTGGCTGCTGGCTGGGAGCACTAGGATAGAAGTGGCTGTAGGCCTCCCAGACACTCCTAGCTCTCTGCATGGGTGAGGTAGTTCCAGTGCTCAAGGGCAAACCTCAGAAGTCACAGGTACAGGATGGGAACCCAGAGCCAATAAGAGGAATGAGTGGGTCGCCAACAGTAGCCAATGTCCACAACACGTTCTGTAGCTTTTTGATCTTTCTGGTATTAGAAGATATTAAATATGAATCAACAGAAGTCAAAGAAGGCTTCATAGAGTATCCCTACATCTGCTTGTTCTTCTTACCAAGGAAAAGCAGAACTAGGCCTATTTACTTCCCTAGTGTAACAGTAAACTCTTTTGTAAAGATTCTGGGATCAGAGAAATTAATTTTGAATCCTGGCTGTGCCACTTACTATTGGGATGACCTTGAGCATTCCTGTTTCAGTTTCCTCAACCTTAAAATTGAGATAGAATGCTGCTTGCCTCACAGTTTTGTCAAGAGAATGAAAAGAAGAGGCCTAACAGACATATGAAAAGATGCTCAAAATCACTCATCTTCAGGGAAATACAAATCAAAACTACAATGAGATATCACCTCATACCTGTCAGAATGGCTAAAATTTACAACACAGGAAACAACAGATGTTGGTGAGGATGTAGAGTACTGGAACCTTCTTACACTGTTGGTAGGAATGCAAACTGGTACAGCCACTCTAGAAAACAGCATGGAGGTTCCTCACATAGTTAAAAATTGAACTACTGTATGATCCAACCATCACACTACTAGGCATTTACCTAAAGGATTCAAAAACATTGATTCAAAGGGACACATGCACCCCCATGTTTATAGCAGCTTTATCTACAACAGCCAAACTATGGAGAGAGCCCAAATGTCCATTGACTGATGAATGGGTAAAGATGTGTGTGTATGTGTGTGTGTATATATATATATACACACACATACACACACACACACAATGGAATATTGCTCAACTGTCAAAAAGAACGAACTCTTGCCATTTGCAAGGACAGGGTTGGAGCTACAGAAGTATAATGCCAAGCAAAATAAGTCAGAGAAAGACAAATACCATATGATTTCACTCATGTGTGGAATTTAAGAAACAAAACAGATGAACCTAGGGGAAAAGAGAGAGAGAGGCATACTAAGAAAGAGACTCTTAACTATAGGGAACAAACTGAGGGTTGCTGCAGGGGAGGTGGGCAGGGGGATAGTCAAAAAGGTGATGGAGATTAAAGAGGGTACTTGTTGGGATGAGCACTGGGTATTACATGTAAGTGGTGAGTCACCATATTGTACAACTGAAATGAGCATTATACCGTATGCTAACTAACTAGAATTTAAATGAAAACTCGAAATTAAAAGAAAAAGAAGCAGGGGGAAGAAGAGGAAGAAGATGAGTTCTAAATAAAATTATATACATCTACCTGGCTCATAGTTACATGCGTAGTGCAGTGAATGTTAGCTATTGTTATTATTATTTAAAATCTGAATTGTGGTGCATGTTAGCCAGACTTTGGGAAGAGTCTGGGTGGACTAACTGGAAGACCTGAGTTGAGGAATGGAGTGTTTTCCATTCTGGCAGGTGTCTTTTTCCCTGTAAACCCTTTTGTTTTCCATCTGTAAGGTGGTGTGTGTGTGTGTGTGTGTGTGTGTGTGTGTTTGAAAGTGTGAGGATGACAAAGAGGAGAGAAGCAGAAGATGAAAGAAAGTCTCTAGAATGATTTGGCCCCACACTGAAGTGGAAACATGTCATTAAATTAGCCTTGGCAAGAAGGAGGACCCATGGTCCCTGTCTGCTCGCCTTCTTGGCAAGCCCAGGGAAGCCAATGTCACTTTTTACTCTCACTACAGGTTAGGCTCTGTTTTCAAACCTGAAGCCATATCTGTCACTGTGGCCTAGTGTCTTTTAGTCAATGGGACAGGTCTGAAGGTCCAAAAGCCTGGTTTTCATAGAAGAACCTTCCTAGCTTCCTAGTGGCAATATATTTTTTTTTTTTTGCCACACATGGGGGGAAAGCTTGGTTTTCATTCTGAGTCTGGTATGTCCAAACTGTGACAAGAGCTGGGCTGGCCAGCTTCCCATCCCCATGCTACCTGTAAAGTGGATGTCTCCCATCATTCCTGTGACAAAAGAGAGGGTAATGCCCTTGGACACAGTCATTCCTTAGCAATTATGAACTCATGAGCAATGTGCTTGATGAGCCTTAGGCTGACCTAAATGTGTGTTCTCTGTACATCTCTCTCTAGTGGCTGCCTTGCCATCCACAGATACCTGATTATTTAGTGCCTTTCTAGGTGTTAGGCTATATGGAAACTTTTTCATTCTCTTACTAATTTATAGCCATTAGTATTTCCATCAAGGTTTATCAAGTGTTCTGATACCATGTATGGCCTCAGACTGCTACAAGAACATTTTTTTCAATAACAACTAATTACTCCACTCCCCTCCCCCCCAACCCCCCCTACCTGCTGTCCTCCCTTCTGTAACCCTCAGTTTGGTTCCCAGAGTCCAGAGTCTCTCATGATTTGTCTCCCTGTCTGAAAGCCAAATATTTATATGAAATCCTCCAAATATTACCGGGTGGCAAACAGATTAAGAAAATGAAAACTCCAGGTACCATGCCTATGGACTGGGCCGTGCCTGCGAGCCGCCACTCCACCACCTCTCACTTGTGGCTTTGTCTCATGGCCCAGGATAGTTTGGGTTTTCATGTCACAGACTAAGAAATGATCTGATCTGTCACTCTTAACAAGACCCTGGCAGCCTGATTTCACCAGCTGACCAATTTATGGAGATCATCAAGCTCTGTTTTTAGTTACCTGTGATGTTTTCCATTGCCAAAACCCCACAGAACTAAATGGTTGATGCTTGTCCCAAATGTGTTACAGACTGAAGAAATGTGAACAGTGGTGTTGTGATGTTAGATGTGTGCAAGTGTGTCCTGGTTCTGGGGTCCCCACATGGTAACAGACAGTCCCTTTGTCTAGGGCTCCCACCACTGCTTTCAAGGGCTGATGAGCCTCGAGGCCCATGATAACGACAAAAATCCTGAAGTTTCAGCAGTAGGCTCCCTCTGTGTAAAGCCAATTTTGTGCTTATCTGGTCTTCCCGGGAACAACCTGGACTTGGGCTCCAGGAGTAGAATGCTGATTGGTACTTGAAAAAAATGTGAGTTTCATAATCGGGCAGCATTTAGTGCTTGGTTTTACCAAAGGACAAATGATCCCTGTTCTGCTGTTTGCTTTGTGGCTGCTAAATTGTTTTATGTAATTTTGATACTAATGAGGAATATTTCACATTTTTTTCCAGTAAAACTAAATCAGGCAGAGTCTAGGTGGGGAGCCCATGACACTCACAAAGGGTGAGCAAATGGAATACAATGAAGGGACTAGTTACAAAGGTTTGGTCAGGGCTGAGGGAGACCAGCAAAGACTGGGGAAGAAGGGAGCTGTATGCATCCTTAGACATGAAGCAACCAGGGGAAGGAGAGCTTCATAGAAGAAGTATCTGGCACTCTAGGAGAGGGCTATCGAATGGGAATTGTGATCTTAGAAGAGCAGCACCACTGACAATCATGGCCCAGAGTGGGTGACCTTTCCCCCTTCCTCCCCACAATCTCTTTCTCTTGTGAGTGCTTTGCATTGGCCATTCCAGCCAAGAACTGGAAAGCAAGGAAGCCCAGTTCCATCAGTCCCCAGCCATCAGCCTCTGGGAGCACATCCTAGGGGAAGATGGAGAGTAAGTCTGGAGGGGAAAATGCACAAAATGTAGCCTGCCTTGCTGACTCATAGGAGATGTTTTAATCCCAACATGTTCCAGGGGGCAACGTCCACTTATTTCCAGTGGGCATGACTTCGTATGGTGCTATGATTATGAATGATCTATAACTTCTCTGACAAAGGACTAGGGAAAGAAGAGGCACAATCCAAGTTATAGAACTCTGATTATGGTATGAATTCCTATGGCTTTTTAAAAAATATAATTTTACTTTTTCAGTGTTCCAAGATTCATTGTTTATGCACCACACCCAGTGCCCCAGGCAATACGTGCCCTCCACAATACCTACCACCAGGCTCACCCAACCTCCCACCCCCCTCCCCTCCCAAACCCTCAGTTTGTTTCTCAGAGTCCAGTCTCTCATGCTTCATCTCCCCCTCCAGTTTCCCCCAATTCACTTTTCCTTTCCTTCTCCTAATGTCCTCCATGTTATTCCTTGTGCTCCACAAGTAAGTGAAACCATATGATAATTGACTCTCTCTGCTTGTCTTATTTCACTCAGCAAACATAGGTTTCGAGGTGTTGGAGGGCCAGGCTCTCAGATGTCTGCCTTCCTGCACTGTGATTACACTAATGCTTTACATCTGAGTGGCTGTTCTATCCTGAATAACCTTTGCAGCCTACCACAGGCCTCGCCACTCCTTGATGTTACACTCAGTTCTTTATGTTCCTGTCTGGCTGTTGAATACCCCTGAGTTTGTAATCCTCAACCTAAACTGCAGGGAATAGGTTCTCAAAGTGTGGCCAGTATTCCCTGGGAATTTGTTAAAATGCAGACTTTACAGACTCAATTCCAGACATACTAAGTCAGGAGCTTTGAGAACCGGGCCAAGCAAATTGTTTTAACAAGGCTCCCTGGGCATTCTGATGCTCAGTGAAGGTGGAGACCCTCTGCCTTAGAGTTTAGGGCCCTTAATAGCTTCCATTGAGAGCACACTCACCTCTTCATCTATAGCCCTCATTTTCCTTCACAGAGTGGCTACCACTTTGAGTCCTGATTCAAGTCTTTTAGGAAGCTGACCTCTATTATCAATAGTATCAGATTGTCCTTCCTGATTTATTATCACTATAGTTATTTACTGGCATAAAATCATTGCATTGCCAAGATCATATTAAAAGGTCTGTAAAAGGTGGGTGTAGAACCAAAAAGTCAGTAGGGTTGGGTCATATATCTGTCTCCTCTAGGTTGGGCTAGTAAAATGGTGTAATGAAATAGATTGGGAAAACTCTAGAGCTTGACAGCATGACCCAGTAGGCACAAGGAATACACAAGAATGATGCCTGGTGAGCCTGTGAAGGTGAGAGAGTGCTCTTCCTCATGTGCCTGGGAGATCGCTCTCTCCCACACCATGGGATTGCTTTCTTGCTCATGAGCACAAGCCCTGCAAGTGTAGAAATGAGCTTATTTATTTATTAGAAATGTATATTGAGCGCTTCCTGTGTGCCAGTCACTCTTTTAGGGTTTGTTCGCCTGTCCGCTTCATATCTGGGGCTGGGGTAGCAGGGCAGGTGGCATCCGTATTTACGAGCCTTGCCTATTCATGACCCTTGAACAACCTTGGCCGCCAGAGCGATATCTGGCTCTAAACTGGATCTCAGTTTAGGGAATGGCATTCAAATTAAGAATCAGTGATTTTAGGGAAAGACAATTATCATATGGTTTCAGTTATTTGTGTAACATAAGGAATAGCATAGAGGATACTAGGAGAAGGAAGGAAAAAATGAAAGGGGGGAGGGGAATCAGAGGAAGAGATGAACCATGAGAGGCTATGAACTCCCAGAAAAAAACTGGGGGTTTTAGAGGAGGGAGGTAAGAGGGTGGGTGACCCCAGTGATGAGTACTGAAGAGAGCACATAGTGCATGGAGCATGTGTTATACACAGACAATGGATCATGGAGCACTACATCAAAAACTAATGATGTACTGTATGGTGACTAACATAATAAAAAAATTAAAAAAAAAAGAATCAGTGATTTGCCCTTAAACTAAAAAAGAAATAAAAAGAACAAAAAAGAACAAAAATGCCAGAAAGTCCCTTGGTACCTGACAAATAACGGTTCCTCTTTCCCTATCTGCTATTTTATTTTTACAAAAGGAACTTCTTCCCTCTCTAATTAATTGTTGAGCATCTCAAATATATGCAAACATGTAAAGAAATTTATTGCAGCCCTGACAAATACCACTGTCACTGGGAGAAGCGCAGAATCAAAGTTGTTTCAACACAGATGTTCCCATTTGATAAAGAAGCGCTTAAAGTAATGAATTGGAACATTTAGAAAGCTTACATATGTGGTGTCAGTTTTATTAATAAAGTATTAGGAGAATAACTATTTCATATTAAATCACAGCTAACTGCTTCTCTGAAAAATAGTATAAATTTCTCCTTTCATAGAGAGGCTTTCATCCGAGACCCTCAGTGCATTTAGGAGGTATTAATTTATAAAACACTCTTATCAGATGACACTAAAAGATAACTATGATCTCTGTTTTGAAGAGGGAAGAATAGAGTCACTAAGCAGAAAAGCAACTTGCCTGAGTTTTCATAATCATAATGGCTACTTCTTGAAACAAATCAATCAGAGAAAGACAATTATCATATGATCTCTCTGATTTGAGGAATTTGAGAGGCAGGGCTGGGGGTTGTGGGGGTTAGGGAAGGAAAAAATGGAACAAGATGGGATTGAGAGGGAGAGAAACCATTAGAGCCTTTTTTTAAAAAAAATTTTTTATAAACATATAATGTATTAATAGCCCCAGGTGTACAAGGTCTGTAAATGGCCAGGTTTACACACTTCACAGCACACACCATAGCCCATACCCTCCCCAATGTCCATCACCCCACCACCCTCTCCCTACTCCCCTTCCCCTGGCCCCCCTCAATTTGTTTTGCAACATTAGGAGTCTCCCATAAGAGACTCTTAATCTCGAAAAACAAACTGAGGGTTGCTGGGGGAGGGGAGGTGGGAGAGGGTGGCTGGGTGATGGACATTGGGGAGGATATGTGGTATGGTGAGTGCTGTGAAGTGTGTAAGCCTGATGATTCACAGACCTGTACCCCTGGGGCAAATAATACATTATATGTTAATAAAAATAATTAAAAAAAGAAATACAAAGAATAGAAAATGGTTTTTAGTAATAAAATTTTCTTGGCAAGCAGCGAAAAAAAAATAATGGCCACTTCTCCTTGAGCACTCACTATGTGTCAGCACACTACTCACAAGTTTTATATGTGTTCTTGTTTGATTCTCAAAAAAGCTTTGTGAATAGGTATAGTGATTGAAACAACACACAGAGGTTAAGTAACATCCTCAGGGACATGGTAACTTACCTGGGCTCATACTTATGTGCTGTATATAGTCAAACTAGTGGCAAACACACCTGAAACCTTTATTTTTTTAGTACTGCTCTCACCTTAGGTTTCTTTATTGAATTATGTTAGGATGATTAAAAACCTCAAATTCTCCCAGAATAATGAATTATCCACCAATATTATTATGCTAACAATCACAGTCAGGGCCTGGTTCTGAGTTGGGGCAGTGGGTGTAGAGAACTATCCAGCTCCCATTGGTCATGGGAACTTTCTGCAACCACACAGAATCTCACATGAAATGCTATTTGTGGTACAGTGGAGAAAAGCAAGGACCAGCACAAATCCTGTAGTTTTGGGGAAATGATGCATGCATGACATTGTGATAGCCTTTCTAGCAACCATTAACCTCAGGTGGTAGGGTAAAATGTGACACCAACCCCCCCACCCCAAAATCACCAATGGCAGTTGTTAATATAGAAAGTTCCTGAAAGCACAAACAGACTCATAGCACAAGAGCTCCTCAGTTCATTCTTAAAGCCTACATCAATGTGTCGGAAGGGTCGGTGGTAGAAAGTCATGCTCAGTGCTTTCTAACAAAGACAATATCCTAACATGATCAAATCCCAGGAAAGGACTAAGAAGCTGTGATGGGAATCTCTTGCCCCATCCTCTTCCATCCCCCCAAAGGAGAAAGATGAAGGGGGAAATACACATTTGTAAACGAATTCCTATGGAAAAGACTTAGGCAACGGGAATCAAGGAAAGGAAAAAAAAAAAAAAAGCCATTTGAGCCAAAGACCAGAGGATGCATAAATGAGTGATTCCTGATTCATTGGCAGCTTTGGTGTCTGGTGGAGATTGAATCTTGACCAAGCACCTGCCATGTGTAAGTCTCTGTGCTCGCTGCTCTGAGGAAACAGGCATGTGTATCCCTTACAAGCGCATAGTATCTAATAGCCAAGACAAGATGCACAATTATGAGTGAACTCACAACAGAATGTGAGAATTGTGCTAGATCATTCATACTAACAATGTCATGGAAGCACAGAATGGGAGAAGGATAGATTCTTATTGAGGAAACTGGGTAGGATTTGGCATATATGACTGGGGCAGGCAATATCAAGCAGAACAGTAAAAACGAAGGTACATCAATGGGAAGTAAAAATAAAATGTTGAAATGAAATGAGCAGTCCAGTTTGGTTAGAATGCAGGATGTGAAGGGAAAGTAGTAGAAGATGAGGCTGGGAATGCGGGTTGGGAAAAGACAGAGCAAATTGTGGGACCACCTGTGCTAACACATGCAGCATTCCTTCTGGACACAAGGGAAACCCTTGAAGACTCTCAAATGAGAGAATGACAGGATCAACCCTGCACCTTAGGAATATGATCCTGGCAGCAGTGAGGAGTGTTCCCTCTTCCTTTCTTCCTCAGGGATTATGGGATTAGGTGATCACAAGCGTTAGGATATAAATGAATGGGAGGAGTGACACTAAGGGATAACCACACTAATCTATGAAATGATTGTTTCCAAACATTGGCAGTTTAGAACGGGTGACAAATGAGGCATGATGCTGTTGAGAACTGGCTGTGTGTGACACTCAAGCATGAGGTGAAAGTTGGTGTAGAGTGCCAGTCTATAGGTGTTGGCAGCAAGAACCAAGAAAGTGTCATGGAAGCCCATGATGTGGGCACTGGCAGGAATACAGCTGTCCTCATCCATTCAGGCTTCCGTTACAAAACACCAGAGACTGGGATGCTTATAACCAGAAATTTATTTCTCACAGGTTTGGAGGCTGGGGAGTCCAAGATCAAGGCATTAGCAGATTTGGTGTCTGGTGAGAGCCCACATCCAAGTACACAGATGGCTGCATTCTCCCTGTGTTCTCACATGGTGGAAGGGGCAAGGGAGCAGTCTGGGATCTTTTTCATAAGGGCACTAATCTCATTCATGAGGGCTCCACCCTCATACCTAATCACCTACCAAAGGCCCTGTCTTCAAGCATCATCACACTGGGGATTAGGTTTCAGCACATGAATTTAGGGTAAATATTCAGTCTCTAGCAATGTCTGCAGCATTCAGTCCATAGCAAAGCTTTGGGTGGGGTGGTAGCACAAAACTGAAAAAGGGAAGAGAAGATGGTAAGTGTAAAGCCATAGTGCATGACTGTGCATGATGCACGCTATTTGTGGGTACCATCTGCGAATTGCAACCTCTAGAGTGATATCACACACACTCTGCTGCAGCCCCAAATACCCACCCCTCCTCACTACTGAGGGTTTCAAAATAGTCCTGGATTCTGAAGCCCTAATTTAGGTCCTTAGATCACCTGGCTATAAAAATACACTGATGTGTTGATGCTCTATTTTTCAGCAGTCTGGCCTGCAGTAGTCTTGATCAAGACAGACACCTGTCCATCTTCTGTTTCTCCGCAGCTCTTGGCAGAGTGACCCCCTTCCCAAAAAGAGCAGGCGTTCAACTACTGTTGAATAACATTCAATTCTAGAAAGATATTATTAATAATTTGTCATTTTTTTTAAAGGAAGAGAGAACGGCGGTGGTTCAATGTCAACTCTTCCTTTCTGATACACACTAAGGAACACGCTGAATTGACAAGGTGACCCCAGCCAGTGGAGAAAGACATGTCCTGAATGGCTCCAGCTAAGCTCTGATGAATAATGGCTGCCATTTACTTAGCATAGGGGCCACCATGGAATATAGAATCAAGAGCTGTGACAAGAGCTTCAAATATCCTCTGGTTTGGAAGCATTGTGGCATCATCCACAGACCTTAAAATAAGCTGGAATGCTGGGAGCTCAGAAGTCTTCCCTTCTTTCCAGCTTCTGTTATAGGTTGAATTTTATCTGCCAACTATTTTTATGTTGAAATCCTAATCCCCAGTTCCTCAGAACATGACCATATTTGGAAGTAAGGGTTATTACAGATATAATTAGTTAAGATTACTGGAGTAGGGTGGGCTCCTAATCCATTATGACTGGTGTCCTTATGAAAAGGGGTAATTTGGATACACACACACACACACACACACACACACACACACAGAATGCTATGTGAAGATGAGGGCAGAGATAGGGTGGCATTTCTACAAACTGAAGAATGTCAAAGATTGCCAATGAAGCACCAGAAGCTAGGGGAGAAGTAGGGAACAGATTCTTCCTCACTGTGCTTGGGAGGAACCAATTCTGTAGCCACCCTTGATTTCAGACTTCTGGCCTCCAGAAATATAAGACAATAAGTTCCTGTGGTTTAAACGACTTAGTTTGTGATGCTTTGTCACAGTAGCACTTGCAAACTAATACACCAGTCAAGGGTGCCCTGGAACCAGATAAGGTAGCTATTCCTTGAGGGCCTCTCTTCTGCACATGGTGGGAAGCACCACCTGCTTCCTGGCTTATACTACTCCAGGGCCACATTTTCAGATTATAATTATGGTCTTGATTAGGAAGCAGACAGGAAGCAAAATATCTTTGTGTTCCCAGAATTTTCTCTGGTATCTATATTTGTGGGGCTGGAAAGAGAATCAAAGCCCCAGAACTAACAGAGCACCTGGATGGCTCAGTCGGTTAAGCGTCTGACTCTTGATTTCAGCTCAGGTCATGATCTCAGGGTGAGACTGACCCCCATGTCAGGCTCCACGCTGGGCGTGGATCCTGCTTATATATTCTCTCTCTCCCTCTCCCCTCCCTACTAGTGCCTGTGTGCATCCTCTCTCTTTCTCTCTCAAAAACAAACAGCAATAGCAACAACAAAAACCAAAGGCCAGGAGCTGAAACTACTATCACTATAGGGTTGGACACTGAGCCAACAGCTTGATGGATGGTCCCTTGGAACCTCCCTTCCTGCCCACCACTGATTCTTTCCGCATTAACCTCAGGTGTAAGTGAGTGATAATGAAGCCCCAGTGGCCTTCCATTGGCTTAGTTCTTTATAGAGGAAATAGCCTTGGTTTCACTATGTCCTCTCTTTGAAATTGTTTCCCTTGTGAATTTTTCCCCCAGTGAGACCTGACTCTTCTCATCACACTGAAGTCTTCTTTCATGCCTTATTTTATTGGTCCTCACAGGGCACTGCAAGCACTCCAGGGCAGGGATTCTGCTTTTATCTCTTCTCTAAAGCTCCAGTACACTGAACATATAATTTATTTAATAGTAACCATGAAAAGCCTTTGAAAGTAATCCTTGTAAATGGCCCTGCGACTTGTGTGATATTGAACTTCCAAAGGAATATGTACTTGAGGTTTTTTAATATACTGAGGGAATATGCTTTTAACAGTCTGAAGGGGTTGCCTGCCATTTAAAGCGGTTACTCAGTGGAGGGGAAAATGCTTGGAGAAAACACTCAGGCAGAATCTTCCATGAGGTGGCATCAGCACTAAATGAAAAAGGAAATTAGTGCTTGGTTAAACTGCCCTGGATTAGAATTGTTTGCAAGATGAACTGTCAGCTTTGGTTCAATATCACAAATCATTTCCCCTCTTCTCATAATTACAGAGCCACAGCAGAGAAGAAATTTGAGTACATTTTAGTGTAATCAGGACTCTCACATTCAGTACTAAAAAAATGACATTTTGTGCAGGATAATTCTCGTTGTGGAGGGCTACTGTCCTGGGTGTTGTAGGATGCTTAGCAACATCCTGGCCTCTACCCACTAGGAGCCAGTAACAACCTGTTCCCCAAGTCATGATAACTGGAACATCTTGAAACTTGATGAAATGTCCTGACAGGCAAAATCATCCCTATTAAGAACCACGGATCTAAATGAGAGAAAAAAATGTACTCCAGACACGTTGATTTTTGGATTCCTCCTGAGAAGGAATGAGGACACATCCTGGTTGGTTTTTAATTACAAAGAGCAAGGTAACTGGCCGAAAGATTTCTGAGGAAACAAGGACAGAGCACCCCAATGCCTGTCCATGATTTTATCATTATTTCTTGTCTCTAGTGCACTGGTAGTCATTAAAACATGAGCCCTGTGGAATTCATAATCAAGCCCACAAAAGTTTCTAGAAAATTCTAGCTTCATCCAAACTAAACATTAACCCATTTCGAAATGAAGTTAGGTCACATCCCATTTGAGTTAGAGATTTGTGTTAGAGACTTGGAGACCCCATCCTGCTTGTGGCCTGAATGTCTTTCTTTCCTGTTAGAGCTTCCTTCCTGAGGGTCCTCTAGGAACTTAGTATGCTTACACAGCCTAGTGTGTTGATCTGGTTTATTATTTCCTCCAGGAAATAAGAAATAAAAAAGAAACCTGTTCTCTGGCTGTTGTTGTGCAGCTCTTGCCTCCAGTTCTGCCCAGCTAGGGTCCTATTTGACAGCATTTTTTCTTGACCAGATAAGGAGAATGAACCTCTCTCTGGTCCCTCTAGCCCCTTTGAGCCTGGTATCTCAGAGCGACAAAACTTTAGGTAAATAGGGCTCTCGGTTCACACTTGTGTACAGAGACATTTTCCCAAGCCGCTTCTGTGGAGCTTAAATGGCTGGTCTGGCCACAGCCAGTGCCTGCACCATGTCCCTTCCTTTGACAGAGAGGAGGAATGCTTCTTTCTTCATGCTCCAAGGGCCATCCTGGTTCCTCTTGAGGCCTGCATGGTGCAGGTGGTACTCAGAGGTACTTCTTTGGAGACAGTTCTTAGTA
>RCUC01119933.1:0-13996 GCA_003697995.1 Taxidea taxus jeffersonii | reverse complement strand
CATTCTGAAGTGGCTGTACCACTTTGCATTCCCACCAGCAATGAAGAATTCCTGTTGCTCCACATGTTCACCAGCATTTGGTGTTGTCAGTGTTTTGGATTTTGGCCATTCTAATGAGTGTGTATGGTGTCTTGCTATTTTTAATTTTTAATTTGTAATTCCTAATGATATACAATGTGGAGCAAATTGTTGTATGTTTACTTGCCATCTGTATCTCTTCTTTGAGGAGGAATCTGTTCAGATCACTTGCCCATTTTTTAATTGGGTTGTTTGTTTTCTTATTGTTCAGTTTTAAGAGTTCTTTGTATATTTTAAATATAAGCCTTTACCACATCTGTGTTTTGCAAACATTTTCTCGTAGTCTTCAGCGTGCCTTATTCATTCTTCTTACATACTGAACTTTTGTTCTTATTATGGATTTAATTTCTAAGGGCTCCTTTTGTTTCTCTGGATGTTCTTTCTTACGGTTCACCTTTCTGTTTCATGTATGCAATAACCCTTCTCATCTCTCTGAAGACATTCGTGACCATTTTTCGTGCATTTTCCTCTCCCTACACAGCCTCTCTTTCTTCCAAGTTGCTTTTGTCTCTTAGTAGAGGCTTTCTTCAAAAGATAGGTGGTTCTTGGCTGTCTTCTTGTCTGAGGAAGACCCCAAAATCTGATTGGATGTTGTGTGCATGCGTAAGCATGTGTGTGTTGTGGGGGTGAGAGACTATGGGCTTCTCTCTAGGCAATCAGGCCAGACATTTTCTTAGGGTGTGCCTACACAGTCCATGCCTGAATCCTCCTATGTGCCTCACTGCTGGTGCTTCGAGATTAGAGTGGGAGAAGAAGACTGGAGGTTGTAACATCTATTAAGTAAACTTACATTTAATCCCATTTTTAATACTCCCCACTCATCCGTGCCTGCTGTCTTCCTGTCTGGATATCCTCGTTTTATCCCATCCAGAAAATGAAGCCTCGGGCTTCTGCTGAGCTGGAGAACAGACAGTCCCCAACCTGTGTAGCGAGGCAGGGAATGGATCCAGGGGTTACGTTTGTTGTTAGATTGTTTTGAGGGGTGTAATGTATTGAGTTCATTCCAAAGAGAAGATTTCATTTCCCCCCAATGTTTTCGTATTCTATAAGAATAACATCTAATATCTTTTTACGGAGCTTGGGGACTTGAATTTTAAAATCGGTGATGATATGAGAGTGCATGGACTTTACACTAATTTCTAATAACTCCCTTTTAATAAAAATATGATGGAATTATTTCTCTATCATCCTAAGGTAAGATTTTACCAATATTTGTACTTTTTGGTCACGTTCATCCAAAGATCCTTTTATTTTAAAATCCTCAATCTGTACTTATAATGAGTAAACGTGAACAAAATATTCTGGTCAAAAAATATTTCTGTATCTGTTAGTTGAGTAGATTCTTCAAGAATTCTGGGTTCTAGCTAGCCTTGCCTAGCATTTTTTGTTTCCATGGATTAAAAGAAAACTTTCTGATGCCTGGGTGGCTCAGTTGGTTAAGCAGCTGCCTTCGGCTCAGGTCATGATCCCAGCATCCTGGGATCGAGTCCCACATCGGGCTCCTTGCTTAGCAGGGATCCTGCTTCTCCCTCTGCCTCTGCCTGCCACTCTGTCTGCCTGTGCTCACTCTCTCTCTCTCTCTCTCTCTCTCTCTCTCTCTCTCTAACAAATAAATAAATAAAATCTTAAAAAAATAAAAAATAAAAAAAAACTTTCTGTGTCCAGTCATATCTCCTTAGGCTTCTCTTGGCTAGAACTGTTCTCAGACTCCCCTTGTTTTTTTTATTATCTTGACAATTTTAAGGAATATTTGTCAGGTATTTCGTAGAATGTCCTTCAACTGAGATTTTTTCTGAAGTTTCTCTAGTGATCAGGCAGGAATGATGTGTTATTGAGGGAAAGACCACAGAGAGGCATTTGCACCCTGGGTTTTGTGTGGGCATATGTTTTCAGACCAGCTGGGTCATTCAACAGACTTGTGACCAATCATTCTTTTATTTGACCCCATCTTCACACCCACTCCCAGGGGAAGGGATGCCACCTGTCCTCAAGTTTCTGGGGGTTTTGCAGTGTCGATCTACTTGCTTGGTGGCTTTCTGCCTGCCCACTTGCGATTCCCCTTTCTCTGGTGTGCTGAGCTGTTTCCACTGTTCCATCAGTGTTCCAGCCTGGATTGTGATGTTGCTTAATCCCCTCTTCTCGTCCCATTATCTTTATGGGTTTATACCTTCTCTTGACCCTTTCACTGTCATTTTAGTGGGAAGGAGTGAAAGCTAATGCCAGTGTTCAGCCCACAAACTGCAACCAGCAGTGTTCCCCTTTCCCTCTCTCCAAGGCTGCGATTTGATCTTCCTGTGTGTTAAGTAGGTAGGGTCCGCGTTTGTCAAGTCATGGTTGATACGGTTCCAGTTATGGGAGAAGACCCTCTGCTCCAAATCTCTCTCCCGATGCCTGTCCCAGCCAGAGCCTCCATCCCAGCTCCCTACCCTTGGTGATCTCTGCCTTGGGGCTTTGAAGGCCCACACTTAGGGAGAAGGGAGAGGGAGACTCAACGTTCTGAGCTGGAGGCCTCAGAGCAAGGACATGTCTGGAGAATTGACGCCAATGTGGGATGGCAGGGAAGAGGCAAAAAGAGCAAGAGCCCCATGGACACCAAACATTGTCTACTCTCTATTTGGCACATCCACCCTCGTGTCCCCAACAAGCAGTGTCTTGCTTGCAGCAAGCCTTCTAGGGAAATGACCGAAGCAGTGAAGTTCAGGGTTATAGTTGAGTAATTGAATGATTGGTCATTGTATGGAATTGGTCATTGAGTGGAATCACCTCCCTCTGCCTATCCTCTAGTAATCTTGTCCTTATCGCTTTTCATTCTACCCAGAATACCTTCTCCCTGGTGAGTCCCTCTACTCAGTGTCCTCACTTACAGCCTGTATTGTATCCTAAGGACTCCCGAGTTGTATCCGTAGCCACAGTCCCCCTTCCTGCTCTAGCTGAGTGGTGATGGTCTGCCAGGTGTAGTAGCTACGTGTGTTCTGTGCCATGCTGGCCCTTTTTAGATCCAGGCCCATCATCTGTTTGGGTTTCTGAAGGGTTCCTCCAAGTTTCTGGTTCACATACATATTGTTTTCTTTCTGAGAACTGTTATGTATTTATTTATTAGCTTTTAAATGTCTTTGCTATACTTCTTTAGGTCTTCAAGCTGCCAGGGTCGGGAAGGGGCAAGACAGCTGTGTGACTTGAAACTTGAGAGAACACCTATCTCCTCTCCTGGGGTTCATTTTGAAGGGCCTCGGGATATTCCTTCAGCCCCTAAGCCATTTTAAGACGAGTCAAAGTCTGCTTTCTTTGGAGAGGGCGGTTTCCCAGCCTCTTACCACAGCACAGTTTAGGGTCTCACAAACATGTGCGAGTTTTTCTTAGAGTTTATTTTAACCTCCATTTTTTTCTCCTGCATCATTAGCTCATCTCTCAGTGGGGTTAAAAACAGCTTCCCAGCTCTCTGGTTTCCTTGTTGGAAAATACGCAGGAGGTTTTGTTCCCATGGGAAGGATGGGATGAAAATCTGGTTCCTAGGATGACTCCACAGCCATTTCACCGATGAAGGGGGGTTATGCAATGTTCTCACTGTCGCCAGGCCTATACCAGTACATCTGCGCTGCCTGTGGGAGACAGCCCACACGCCCCGTCCTGTGAGTAAAGCCACTCAGCATCAGCAGGGATGTCCTCATCTTGGCGCTGCAGTCAGGGGAGCCCAGAGGTTAGGAGCAGCGGGGAGTGCCTGCCTTCCAATCTGACTCTCCCAACGCACCTGCTGTGAGACTTCAGGCAAGTTACTCAACCTCTCTGTGCCCCAGTTTCCTTCTCTGTAGACTAGTAAGTGCTGGTCATAATAGCGTGTGTCTCTTGGGTTTTCGTGATGATGAAATGAATGAACAAGTGAAAAGGGCTCAGAATAGTGCCTGGTGTTCAGAAGGTTCTCTGCAGCTGTGTGCCTACTCTCTGCACCGCCTGTGCATCCCAAGATGGAGCCTCCTTTCCGGTCAGACCACACCCCTCACTGTTTCCCTCCCAACTCTAATCTGTACGGTGGGGTCTTCAAGGGCAAGATGACGTCCCTTTCTTCCTTCTCCTTTATCCCTTCCTCCATCTCCCATTCTCAATGATAACTACTGTGTATTGAATATTTGCTATGGGCTGGGCTACTTTTCAAGTGTTATATTTTTTAAAAAATTGTTAAATCTTTTTAAAGATTTTTTTATTTATTTGACAGAGAGATCACAAGTAGGCAGAGAGGCAGGCGGAGAGAGAGGGGGAAGCAGGCTGCCTACTGAGCAGAGAGCCCGATGCGGGGCTCGATCCCAAGACCCTGGGATCATGACCTGAGCCAAAGGCAGAAGCTTAACCCACTGAGCCACCCAGACACCCCTCAAGTTATATTTTCAAAACTCACTATAATCCTGAAAGACTGGTAATACTGTCCTGTTTTGGAGAGGAAGGAGCAAGCCTTGGAGAGGCCAAATAAGCAGCTCTGCTGAGTGGCCATGCTGAGAGATCCATGTGACTTTCACCTCCACGGCACGCTTTTTCCCTGTTTCACCCAAAATTCACTCTCAGTCACCCCCACCTCCAAGGCCATGCTTGGGGACTCTCCTTGTTGTGAATGAGATCACTCATGATGCTTTTGGGTATAAGTGATAGGAGCCCCAACTCAAGCTGGCTTAAACTAGAAAGAAAATGTGTGGTTCACAGAAATGGAATGTCTAGAGGAAAGGCAGACTTCAAGCAAAGGGTGGGTCCTGGAGCTCATCGATGTCCCCAGGGACCCACTTTGCCTTGTTCTCCTGCCCCACCTTCTCCCGAGGTCCTGGCCTCATCCTTACACGAGCTCTCACAAGGCTTCAGGATGGCTGTCAGCAGCAAGCCGCATTCTTACCGCTAAATTTCCCCCAGATCCTGAGCCGAGGATGTAAGATTAAGTAGTTTATTTGGGACGTGATCCCAGGAAACACGAGCAGGAAAATGGCAAACTGATTTGGGAAGGGAAATAGCCCATCAAGGGTTATCTAGACAATTAGAGGACTGGAGTACAAGGCCACTGAGGAATTTTGGGGAACAGTGTCGAACCATGTATCACTTTATCCCACCCATTGACCCTGGTACTTCTGGCCTGCGCCGGGAGTAGGCCTAGTAGGCTCCAGCAGCCAGAAAAAACCTCAGACCAAAAAACAAGACCAAACCAAACAAAAAAGCCAGAGCTGCCAATTGGCAATGGGACGGGGGCTCTGGGGAGGGCGCTGAGTGTGACTGTTATCCCAACTATGTGTCTCCTCTATCCTTCCTGCTGGGAGAGGGAGCAGTCCTTCCCACAGCTGGCGGCCCATAGTCCTGGGTTGCACTGAGGTCTGTCCCAACCCATGGCCACATACCAACTGAAGCCTGTGTCCAGCAGAATGCTTTGTCCTGATTGCCTCTGTGCTAGGTTACTGCCCACCCAGCCACCTATCACTGTGGAAAGAGATGGGGTCATGCTCCTTGGCTGAGGTGAACCCAGGCCTCCCCCTAGCGCTGGGGTGGGGCCAGTCCTGCCAGAACAGAATGGCAGCTGTTCTGGAATCCTGGGAGAGCACGGAGGATGTGGGAAGCAAATGGCAAAGCTCATCACATACAGTATTCTCTGGAACAAAAGGAATGGAACGGAAATACAGCTTCCAAGAGAGGACTACAGGAACCAGCAAGCTCAGGGCTGGGAGAGCGCTAGGATGTCACCTCGTAGAATCTACCCACGCTGCTCCTTGTCGGTCCTCAACGTGATATTCAATCTCAACCAACATTCCTCCAACACCAGGGAGCCCACTCCTCACCCAGCAACCCGCCCTTGTCCTGAAGACATCTCTAACCACTAGAAGTCTCTCATCACATCGGGTTGGAATCTTCCTGTGTCCTCTCTGGGGCTCCCAGGACACATCTGCTTCATCTGCTCCTAATCTGAATCCCACAGGGATGTGTAAACAGGGCTTGCATTTCCCCCTAAGACTTCCCTAGAGCACGATGGCCACCGCGCCAGGCCTGTTGTCTCTCACATCATGGCCACAGAAGGGCCCTGACATCTGGAGTAGGGGACTGGTGGCGGTCCTTGGGCGGGCATCTTGGAGATGGTGGAGCTTCAGATGGGTTTCTTCTCCGGAAGTATCTGCCAGTCTCCAGGCCAACTACAGTTATTGCCCAGAAGCCAATCAAATGGTCTCAGTCACAGGGAGGAGCCCCAGTTCCCTCACGGATGTGTTTACTTGGAGGATGTGACCTCCCAAACACACAAACACTCCGTCTGCCTCCCACGGGAGCTCTGGAGTGCCCGGCGATGGCCACATGCTCTGTGGCCATAGTGCTGAGGTCCCGGCCGCTCCCATCTGGTCACGTTCAACGGGGCCCCACACCCAGCCCCAGCCCGGACCTCTCCTCGCTTCAGGGGTCTGCACGGAGGGAAGCAGCACACAGCTAAGGAAAGAATCCAAGCTGGAGTCAGAAGTCCGCCAGGGACTCCTGCTCCACTGGGATAAGGGACTTTGCCCCTCAGAGCCTCAGTTTCGCTTATCTGAGAAACAGGGAAAGGAACTCAGCTGGGGAGGTGTTGTGGAAAAGCGCGAGCACCCGGTGTATGCCAGGTTCTTAACAGATGTGTGTCTTAGGGAGCTTTGGTGGTGAAAGCTTCCCTCGAGTCTCCCCGGATCATCAGGTTGGGTTGAGATGGTTATTAATTTTTTGTTCTGATAACCCTGCAACTTTGAAGGCACCAGATCTAACTCTTCTATCACGGAAACGTTCTCGAACTCCTGCCTTCCTCTAAGACACCTTCACATAATGATGAGTTAGGGCAATGGTCCTACCCCGTCCCCAGCCTCCAACTTTTATGAACCCTCTAGAAGACACCTGCAGTTTTGACTTCACTCCCACTTCTTGGGAACTGTCCGGACCCCTTTCACGTGCTGATAGAGGGAGTGCCTCGCCATCCCCCAGGGTTCTGTTGACCTCCTGACCTTCCCCATGATCTGAGCTGGGCTAACCAGGGTTCTGCTCTGGGATTCATCATGTTGAAAGTGGAAGCATCTTTGTTTTTTAAGGCATGTAGATCCGGAGCTGCTGGAAGCCACATGGAGAGCACCAGGTTGCAGCGAGAGAACAAAGCTGACACACAGAGAGAAGCAGAGACGAAAGACACAGCATGACTGAGTCCCCGGCTCAGGGGCTCTTCTGCTCTGCCAGTTACACTATTAGAGATGACAGAAGGAGGGGCCCACTTCCCCCAGCCTCTTCTGAGGTCCAACTGATGGGATTGTGGGTGGGCTTTTGATCCTGGGGGAATCAATCCAGAAGCTGGATTGAACCAACCAGATTGTGTTTCCTAGAACTGGAGTATAGATGGTCAGGGTCTGATGTTAGCCGTGCTGAGTTCTGGAGGTAAACAGAACCTTTGAAGGGCAGTCCTGAGGATTCTTACATGAGCCTTGGGGAAGCTTGGGGCAGTGCTCCAAGGGAGGCTGGGAGGGGACCTGGCCTGGGTCCTGACAGTTTTCCCTTCCTGTTTTCACTCCTCCAGAGTCCAGCCCTGCCACACCTCAGGTAGCATGAGCTATTCCTGGATCTCTCTGGCAAATTTTCCCTCTTGCTCAAGCCACTTTGAGAAGGCTCCTGTTCCATGCCCCCCTTCTAGCCCCGCACTGTCCTGTTCCTTCAACGCAGCCGGGGATGGAGGCAACAAGCAAGGGTCTGCATTCGCCCTTATGGGAGCACTGGAGAGTGGGTCCGCACAGGATCTGGGAATGCACACTCAGTCTTTTTTTAAAAAAATTGAGATATAACCCACAAACATAAATTCATCTTTTTAAGGTATACAATTCAGTGGTTTCTTAGTGTAGTCAGGCGTGTGCAACCATCACCCTTCTGTAGTTCCAGGCCACTGTCATCACTGGAAAAGAAACTCCACACACATTAACAAGCACTCTCCATCCTCGCCCCTGGTTCTCCCCAGCTCTTGGCTACCTGTAAACCGCTTTCCCCATATTTATCCATTCACCTATTCTGGACATTTTGTATTAACGAAATCATGCAGGCATATGATTTTTGCCCTCAGAAGAATGTTTCAAGCTTTATGTTGTTGTATGCTTCATACCTTCATTCCTTTCCATGGCTCAGTGATCTCCACATTTTGCTTATCCATTCATCAGCTGATGGACATTTGGATTGTTTGCACCTTTGGGCTACTGGGAGGAGGACCGCTGTGAACACTTGTGGACAAGTGTTTGTTGGAGTCCCTGTTCTCAGGTCTCTGGGGCATCTGCCTGGGATTGCTGGGTCATATGGTAACTCTGTGTTTACGTCTTTGAGGAGCCGCCAAACTGTTTTCTACAGCAGCTGCACCATTTTCCATTCCCACCCCCAGTTTCCCCACATCCTTACCAATGCTGGTTATTTTCCTTTTTTCAAAAAACAGCCATCCCAAGCCGGTGTGAAGTGGTAGCTCATTGTGGTTTTGATTTGCATTTCCCCAATGACTAACGATGTGAAGCATCTTCTCATGTGCTCATTGGCCTTTGTAGGTTTTCTTTGGAGAAATGTCTATTCATTTTTTTCTTTTTAAGAGAGAGAGGAGTGTGTGCACAGAGTTGCGGAGGGATATAGGGGGAGGGGAGAGAGAGAACCTTAAACAGATTCCCCACTGAATGCAGAGCCTGATGCAGGGCTCGATCTCACCATCTTGAGATCATGATCTGAGCTGAAATCAAGAGTCTGATGCTTAACCAGCTGAATCACTCAGGTGTCCCTGGAGAAATGTCCATTCAGATCCTTAGCCCATTTTTTTAAAAAAATGGTCATTTGTCTTTTTATTAATGGATGACAATAGTTCTTCATATGTTCTACATACAGATTCCTAATCAGATGTACAATTTGTAAATGTTTCCTTCCATTTTGTGGGTTGCCCTTTTACTTTCTTTATGGTATCCTTAAAAGTACAAAAATCTTAATTTTGGTGCAGCCCGATTTATCCATTTTTTTCTTTTGTTACTGATGCTTTCAGTGGCATATCAAAGATATAATCAGTCTTCAACTTAAGTTCAGATTCTTTTCATGTGTGTAGTTCTGAATTTTGCCGGAGGTTTGTAAATGACTCTTCTATTACTATCATCTTGAACAAGTCTATGTGTCTCAGATTACAAATTCCCAAGGCAGTGACCAATTCTGAAAAACAAGTTCACACTGTGCCATTAGTTAAAGCTTTAATGATGATGATGATGATAATGATCCAGAGGCCAGTAGGTCCTCCCTTGGGTCGAACCTCCTCTGGCAGAACAAATCCATTTCTCCTTCATAGGTACGGAGGACGACTTTGACATGAAGACTCCAGAGAAGGGAGGGGGGCAGCCCCTGGACACCATGGAGGGGGTCAGGAGCAGCTGACCTGCTTGGAGTATGCCCACCAGTAAAAAGAATTTCCGCTAAGCCTGGCTTTACGCCAAACCAGGGGCAGCGATTTGTGCTGGGAGGATGATGGGGGGCTGGGAGTTGGCATTGCCTCTCCCAGTGCAAGAAGATAAACTGTGCTCCCGGAGCAAAATCCAGTCTCCAGCGCCGTCAGCTCAGGCTAAGGACAATAACACGTGTGAGGCAGGCAGACGCAGGGAATGGAAGATGGGGGGTGCTCAGCTCCTGGGTTCCAGAGACTCTGCGGCGGCAGCTCCTTCTGGTCAGCTGACTTACAGCTGACCCCTGTGGGACTCTCGGGATCTTCCTAGGCCACGCTGGGGCAAACCAGTCCTGAGCAGTGCATGGGGACCACAACTGACTAGCCTCAGATTCCAAGCTGCCCACGCCCATGGGCTTTGGCAGCACTAGCACATTCCAATCTGGCATCATTTAGAAAGCGCCTACCAAGCACCCGTGCCAGGTCCCACAGGGCTCCTTGTCTTGGACCTCAACTCCCTGGTGTGTTGTGGGTATTTGGGTTGGTGTTTGGGTCAAGAGTCCCATGATCCTGCTAAACTCAGAGGCCATGGAAAGAAGCCGGGTTTGGGTATTAGAACAGTTTCTACTTTGGATCACCACTTAATCCAAGTGTACTTTGGGGTAAATAATTTGACACCTCTGTGTGTCTCTCCCACAACTGGGAAATGATGTGACTGCTCTTCCAGGGTGGCTGTGGGAGCAGATGAGGTGGGGTCTGTAAGTGTCTAATGTCTGATGGGATGGGCTTGATAAGTTGTAATCATTGCAGAGCCAAATTTTAGTCCAATCTTGCTCTAATCTCTTTTTTAATCTCCCACATTGGCATCTCAGCCCAGATATCTTTCCTGGAGACTTGAATATCCAATTAGCTCCAGGCCTATCCACCTTTTCACCTAGGGCCTTAGGATGTCCCAAACTCAGCCCACCCATGCTGGGTTCCTCATCGTTCCCTGAAAACTTGCTTCTCTTCTATCCCCACATTTGTGGTCTCAGTAAGGCCTGACCATGAAGCCAATGACCCAAGCCAGAGAGCTGGGTGATCTCGAGCTTTGCTCTTGCAGGTTCCCCGCATCCCACCAAACCTCTTAGACAATGCCCGATTGCATCCTTCTGCTCTCGCTCATGGCCCGTGCAATTAATTAAAGCTTTAATGATGACTGGGATAATGACCAGAAGAAGATACTTAGTAATCTTGGTGAATGAATAACTCCTGTCTGGTTTCCTGCCTGCCAGGCCCTCCCCTCCAGTCTCTGCTCTACACTGTAGCCAGGGCAAGCCTCCAGAAGCAACCCGCCATTGCCAAGACCCAACATTTAGTGACTTCGACTCTCCAATTGTGTGAGGTTCTCCAGCAGCTCCTGACGGCTCAGGCCAGTCCAGAGAAGGCTGATGATGAATGAACCCGTCCTGGGAATTTCTCACCCAGGTGAGACGGCAGGGCCAATGGGATGAGAGGGATGTCTATAAGGGTGATTGACAAGCTGTGCCAAGACATGGAAGGTAGTAGAGGAAAAAAAAGGGGAAAAGGGAGTAAGAGAAGCTGGGTTATCACCCAGTCAGTCAGAATGAGAGCAGTTGTGGTCAAAGAGTGATGTTTGCCATCAGAGGTGGTGTGGCTCAGGGTGACATGGCCAGAGTATGGCTGGTGGTGGGGCGAGGGGAAGTATGGGGACCAGAGGACAGTGGTGGTGATAGTCCCTGCAGATGAAGCGGTCAAGGAACTGAAAGCTAGGGTGGTGATGGGTCAGCATATAATCAATTGTCCACTTTTGCAAGTGAAAGGAGGCTTTCTGGATCTACAGTGTAAAGAGGAGTAACAGGCATGGGCCTGGTTTGTCCTGAGCAAACTGAGGCCTGAGCACAGAGTGAGGCAAGGTGGCATGACCAATGCCAGGAAGCTCACCAAGTAGGGGCTTTAAAGAGGTGGAAGAGCCTGGGTGGGAAGCCCGGCTAGGGACAGTGGAGGACACAGGCACCACCTACAGACCTGGGAGAGAATAAGAATTGCTCCACCTCATACATGAGTCATATTGTTTTGGACTTTCTCAAGCACGTTTTTTCAGTCTTGTAACTTTCTTGAAAATTATCTGCTACGTTTTCCTTTCAGAAAACGAAACCAAGGCGGAATGTGATGTAGGTGATTGACTCAAGGCAAAGTTGAGGAAACCTCTGAAGTAGGGTTGCCACATAAGGCGAAGGAAGGTGAGGAGGCCGGAGTGGCCATAAGCATCTGAGAGCCTTGTTGGTGGCCCGGGAGGCTGGGAGGGCAGGGCCAGGCCTGAGCATGGCTGAGAGAAGAGTATCAGCCTGAGGAGGCGGACCACCATGGGGAAAGGACTCAAAACCAGGCAGGTCAGCTTCTGGACAGGAGCGTCCACGGGGTAAGTGAGAGTGCTTTCTGCTTGGACTGTGCACACTTGCTCACAATCAGATTGAGCCTCAGACTCCACAAACAGTGCCCAATCTGTTATTTTAATTGGATCGCCTCAGGTTTAGGAAGTAGGCACAGCAGAGATCCCAGTGCCAAAGGTGCTGATGAGAACACTAAGGTTCCGGGAGGTTTTGCCAAGGCTCTGGAGTTGGGACCCACAAAGGAAGGGATCTTCAGGAAGGACATCAGCTCTTGTAGGGTGGGTGGGTGGGGGGCTGTGGCAAACCCTGAAACTCACCTGGAAGGACCAGGGAGCATAGTGCCTTCTTCCCGAGCCAGCGGGGCACAAGGGAGGGGAATCAGCCTGAGAGAGCTTTCACTGGGGAGGGAGGGAGATGCAGGGAGAAGAAAAATGACCAAAGCTCGGGATCTCCTAGTAAATCATTAGCCTTCGCCGGAATACAGAAGCTGTGGACTGTTATTACAAAATACTGAAATGCTACGAAATACAGCCCAAGTGAAATACAATCAAGCAAAATAAAAGAACAAAGCTAAAAGGAATAAAGGTGTCCAACCATCTGATAAAGGTTTAGGAGAGCTGAACTCCCACAGGGATGGGGCCTGAAGTCAAGGACAGAGCCTTTGGCTACCGGCCGGGGAGACCAGGGGCAGCAGGGGACAGTGGCCGCTCACCTTATTCTGCACACTCGCTCAATGACCTTATGGCATCCCTTATCTCTTTTGGAGGGGGGGTGAGTTAGGTAGCGGTTCATAAGGACAACTGTGCAAATGTGCTCAGGGAGAACCGCAAGCTCATTTCCAGGTTTGAGAAGTCACTGAGGACTGGGGTCAGTGCACTGACTAACCAAAAGGAAATGATGTCCTACTGTGTGCCAGGCAGCATACCGTGTGCTGGGCAAGGCCCCCGTCTTCAGGGGGCTGACATCCCTGGTTTGGAGATGGGTGGAGTGGGGGTTGGACACAGTGCTTAAGTGAACAGATACATGAGAAGGGAGGCGATGTTTGAAGTGAAGCCCGTATGAAGTGTAAAGCCAGGCATGAAACTGGGGCTGAGCGGTCCAGACAGTGGAGTCAGCTCCTACCAAAGCCCTAAGGGGCCAGCAAGCTGAGGATCTTAGAAGAACGAAAAGAAGGCCAGCATCTAAAAGAGAAGGTGAGATGAGACGGAAGGCAGTCCTGAAGGGCCTGTGGGAAGGGTAATGACTGTGGGCTTGCTTTGTGCGGGTGGAAAATGTCAGAGGAGTCTGAACAGCACTGGAGTGGCATCTGATAGATGTTTTAAAACAATCGTTTCAGAAATACATGTTGAGGACATTGTGCTAAATGGAATAAGCCTGGCTCAGAGGGCTCCTTACTACTTGATACCACTTACATGAGGAACCCAACAGTTAAACTCACAGAAGCGGAGTGGAACCATAGTTTCCAGGGCCTAAGAGGAGGACGAAATGGATACAAAGTTTCAGGTATACAAGATGAGTAAGTCCTCGAAATCTAGGGAGTGCCCACAGTTCACTATATTCTATTGTATACTTAAAAATTTGTTAAGAGTGTGTATCTTATATTAAGTGTGCCTATCTCACACATACATACACACACACATGGAAAGAAAGAAATGCAAGTTATGTCATGACCGGGTATATTATGTATATATATAAACATATATTTTTTGAACACATCAAAATCAAACAAAAGTGTCACAAAACAATAGCTATTTGGAGCCATGTATTCTGATGGTCCCAATTCTTCTATTTCATTAAAACCAAAATGAGGTCATGACCCACTAAATTGATTTCACACCCAGTAACTGGTTGTAACCTACAGGTTACACAGCTTTTAAAACATTGCTCTGGCCCTTGGGTGTAAAACTTGTGGGAGGCGTGGGGGGAAGCAGGAGGAGCTGCGGGAAGACCGGCGAGGAGGGTACCGCACAAATCCAGACACAAAAGGATAGAGGATTGGATTGGGCTGTTGGCGGTGAAGACAGAGGCAGATGGGCAGACATGGGATATATTTTAGAGGCAGCATGGATAGGACTTATTAATGAATTAGATGTAAAGGGAGAGAGAGGGAGGAATTAGTAATGACTTA
>RCUC01119932.1:0-10133 GCA_003697995.1 Taxidea taxus jeffersonii | reverse complement strand
GAAAATAGTTTTGATCTCATTTAAAGGATTCCAGGATTACATTTTGAGAACCACTCATCCAAGACCCTTTTAGTCCCCTTAGCAGTGATTAGTTTAGCCACAGGTATGTGACATCTTTCTGGCCAGGAGACATGAGGAGAATTCTGCTGGGTGGTTTCTGGAAAGGTTTCTTAACCCTTAAGGGAGAAATACAAGAGATAACCTCTTCTTCCATTGGCTCTTTTTGGAGTTGGACATAATGCCCTGAAGGTGGCAGCCATTTATGCCCGTGAATTATGCTTCTTTCCTGCCTTCCTTTCACATTCAGCATCCAGTGTGTTGGCAGATCCCATGAGCTCTACTGTTAAAATACATCCAGCTTCTGACTGTCTTGTACCACCTCCACACTCCCAGCCCAGTCCAAGCCACCATCATTTCTCACTTGGGTTATTGCAATATTTTCCCAACTAATTTTTCTGTTTCCTTTTCTCACCTTATTATCCACAGGGCAGCCAGGGTGAGTCTTTCAAAAACCAATTCAGGTCCTGCCACTTTTCTGTTCAAAATCTTGTGACAGCTTTCTCTTTTTCAAGGTGAAGGCCCACGTTCTTATCATAGCCACAGGACCTAACTGTGATCTGGCTCCTAGCTACATCTCTGTGCTGCTCTGTCCCTTCTTTACTCATTCCATCTTCCCCATTCTCCTTCTGCTCCCCCTTCCCCCCACAACCAACATAATGCAAGCTCCATGCAGGTTTTGCTTTGTTCAGTACTGTAACCTCGTCACTTGGAAAAGTGCTTGTCATTTAGTAGAGCGCATTACTTAAGAGTTCCAGAAAGAGAGAAAAAGGTATATGGAAAAGAGGAAATAGTGACCAAGAACTTCAGAGTATTAAAGAAAGAAAGAATGTGGATTGTAAAAGTTTACAGAGTACCAAATGAGGCAGATCGTCTCAAAACCAAGAATCAGGTTAGGTACCTGGCAGAGAAGTCTCAGAGCACCAAACACCGGAGAAAATTCTGAAAGTTTACAGAAAGAAAAAGCAGATCATGTACAGATATAAGAATTACATTGCTGAGTGCCTGGGTGGCTCAGTTGGTTTAAGTGGCTTGACTCTTGATTTCAGCTCCGTCATGATCCCAGGGTCCTGGGATCTTGCCCTGGTCTGTTGGGCTGTGGGCTCCAACAACGGGAATCTGCCTCAGGTTTTCCCTCTGCCCTTCCCCCTGCTCTCACTCTCTAGCTCTCTAAAATAAATAAATAAATCTTTAAAAAATTACATTGACATCAGAATTCTCAACAGGAAGAAGCAATGAGGCATGGGAAGTAAGGACTTACAAATAATAAGATTTGTCATTCTCTAAAAAAGAAATTTTAAATATAGAGAGAAGAATTATTTTTAACACTCAAGAACCAATTCTAGGTAATACCAGTATGGCAGGGAGAGGATGATGTTGAGGAGATGTGGAGACCAGAAAGAGGTGAGTGAGTGCCAAAGAAAGAGAAATTAACAATAAAAAAATAAACATAAATGTGACTCTTAAAAAGTTAAGGAAAACAACTAGAAGAATAAAAAGGAATATGCAACTTTCAGTCCAGAATAAAATCTGATTCATGCAATAAAAACTAGAAAAGAGAGAAAATCTACATAATAAGTAGAAGTAAACACAAAATAAGATGGCTGAAATAAGTCATAATATACTCATAATTAAAATAAATGTAAATGAGCTAAACTCACTGATTAGATTGGATTATAAACAAAACAACAAGTCTAAACAATATGATGTCTTCTAAAGACAACATTATTATTTTTTTAAAGATTTTATTTATTTATTAGAGAGAGAGAGAGCGAGCACAGGCAGACAGAGAGGCAGGCAGAGGCAGAGGGAGAAGCAGGCTCCCTGCCGAACAAGGAGCCCGATGTGGGACTCGATCCCAGGATGCTAGGATCATGACCTGAGCCAAAGGCAGCCGTTTAACCAACTGAGCCACCCAGGCGTCCCAAGACAACATTATTATTATTAATTATAGAGATTTTCCAGAAAATAGAATTGAAATAAATTAAATCATTTTATGAGACTAATGTATACCTTTTAAAAAAATTTAAATTCTAATTAGTTGGCATACAGTACAATACTGGTTCAGGCATAGAATTTGGTGGTTCATCATTTACATACAATACCCAGTGCTCATCATAACAAGCGCCCTCCTTAATACCCATCACCCATCTGCCCCACCCCCCACCCACATCCCTCCATCAACCCTCAATTTGTTCTCTCTAGGTAAGAGTCTCTCATGATTTGTTTCCCTCTTTCTCTCTTTCTTCCCCCTTCCCAAATGTTCACCCATTTTGTTTCATAAATTCCACATATGAGTAACTAGCATATTCTTGTTTCTGAAACTGATAAAGGACATTGTGGACCTGTTTCATTTATAAGCATAACGGAAAATCTTCAGTAAGACATCAGTTGAATTAATCAAAACATGTACTTTTAAAAATAAGAAATTATGATCAAATAGAGTTTATCCCAGGAAGCAAGCAACATCAGAAAAACAAAGTCAGTGTAATTCATCTTTTAATGAACTAAAGGAGAAAAAGCATACCAAAGACAACAAGACAATTCTATATGTTCTTGATAAAGCACACAACTCTTTGTGATTTTTTAAATTCTTAGAAATTTGAGAATAGACAGATACTCCCTTGATAAAACTTACCTACCCAAAATCTCATGCTTAAAGAGAAACTTTACAAGCATTCTTTTAATACTAGGAATAAGACAAGGATGCTTGGTATATCAACATAGCAATTGAGGTGTTGTTGATGCAATAAGACAAGGAAAACAATAGAACAATTAGAAAGGAAGAATAAAAATTGTCATTGTTTATAGGTAAAGATGATCAGTTATGTAAAAACTCAGCAGAATCTATTAATTTCTGGTACTAATAAGTGAGTTTAATACATTAGATTCAACATCAGTGTGAGAAAAGAAAGAAGTCACTAACTTAATTTCCGTACTCCAGAAAGACCAACAGAAAATAAGAGATCATGCGCAATTGTAACAGAAATTTTGATGAAAAAAATTCTTGAGGTATTTATAAATAAAATTTTAAAAATAAAATTGAGGACTTAAATTAACACATGAATAGATTAAATTTTGACTTATGCCATCCAGTCCCTAGCAAGTAGCCGCATGTAACTACCAAGCACTTGAAATATAGGTAGCTATATCTCCAACTGAAATGTGGTGTAAGTGTAAAACAAACACTCCATTTCGAAGACTCAGTTAAACAAAATGTACTATTAAAATTAATTTCACCCACATCTTTCTACTTTTTTAAACAAAAGTTACCACTAAAATTTTTAAAATGACATATGCAGCTCATGTTGAGCACCTGGGTGGCTCAGCTGGTTAAGCATCTGCCTTCCACTCAGGTCATGATCCCAGGGTCCTGGGATCAAGTCCCCAGTCAGGATCCCTGTTCAGCGGGGAGTCTGCTTCTCCCTCTCCCCCTGCCCCTTGCCCCTGTTCATTCTCTCTCTCTCTCTCTCTCTCTGTTACATAAATAAATGAAATGTTGAAAAAAATACGCAGCTTATGTTATATTTCTATTAGACAATAGTAGACCATAATTCTGGATGGGATGATTTTACATTGTAATGATGTGAACTGTCCTTTAGTTAATCTTTACCCAATCCAATTTCAATCACAATTCCAGCAGATGGCTTTTGTTTGCTTGTTTGCTTTTTGTTTCGGTGGTGATGGTGGGGAACACGGAAAAATGTCAAAGAAAGCCTATAAGTGTACAGTTTACGGAAGATGAAATTTGATGGCTAAGAACCCTTTGAAGAGACACTTCACCTCACAGCCATAAGAAAGATACTTAAACAAAAAAGCAATGCCATTTTATACTGAGATATCAGTAATCATTAGAAAGTTGGATGACATCAAGTGCTGGTAAGATGGTGAGAAAAACTATGGGTGAAAATGTGAACTGGTTATGGGCGTTCTAGAAACCAATCCAACAGTACTTAGTGAAACCAAGTAAGTGGGTGACTTGCAAGTCAACAATCCAGATCCTGGGGTTATAGGCCCACAGATTTCCTGCCCAGACCCATACAGTGGAGAAGGGGTGAGAGTTACTATCCGGGAGAGGAGGAAGTACTAGAAACAAGGGATGGTGGCCACCTATGAACCATGATATGGGTGGTCTTCTCCACTTTGTACCTGAAACCCTAAAATAAAATAATAAGACAAAATAGCGAATATTTCCCCAGAGGTGAAAAATTATTTGACTGGATCAGGAAACCAGTTCCTGTCCTCTGGGGGAAGCTCCCTGTCCCATGTCCGTCTCCCCCCTTAACACCCCACTTTTCTCCAAGAGGTGTTTTCCTGGGGCCTCACAGTGTGCCAGGCCGGTGTCGGGGGCTCCTGTAAGCCCGCGTGGAAGGTGCAGAACAAACTGAAACCCACTCTTTCTCCTGAGGGGGCGGACTGCTTCCCTGGTCAGCCCTGGGAGGCACCTTGGCCAGGCGGCCAGCTTGCAAAACACAGCAGGGTCTCTGTGCAGGCCTGAGGTAACCCAACAGGAGCGAGGCTGCTCCTCCTGGGCCAGAGAGAATGGGCTTCTCTGTGTGCGCTTGTTTGCTTTGGTTTCGAGCTAAAAAAAAAATGATTTCACACATAATTAGGGCTGTGGCAGTGAGATTGTGTTCGAGGTGCTTTTACTGGAAATATCAAGAGGAGGGACAAGGGAGGGCTGTGTTCCTCTTCCAGCCAGGGCCTGGAAGAAGGAGGAGGAGCCCAGCAGCTCCATGGATGAGACAACGGGCAGTGTTCAGGGCAGAGGAGCAGCTTTCATGGAGGCAGGCCCAGCTGTGAGGGGCTGAGGTTGGCTGTGGAGGTGGGCAGTGTGTGGGGTGTGTGGTGCATGTGGTGTGTTGGGGACGGAAAGTGGGGGGTCCAGGAGTGGGGGCTGCTACCCGCTCCTGCCTCTCCTTCCCCTTCTCCATCCCTCTGGCTGCCTGTGGAGGAGGACAGGCTGTCGTCATAGAAAGAAGAGGTGGGAGAACAGGTAGCGGGTGAAGAAGGAGACGAGGGGGTGCGGGGTGCAGGCCACAGGAGAGGCTGGAGGGATGGAGAAGGAGACATGCCAGGAGAGAGCCACACCCTCCATGTGCCCCATCCATGTGCCATCCCTGAGCTTCCCCTCAGCTAGGCTCCAAGAGCCCTGGCTACTAGTCCTGACTCTGGGTATACCTGGATGGTTCCCTGAACACTTCTGGGCCTCAGATGGCTTCCCTGTGAAGCTAAGGCTGGGCCATCAGCCCTTTGCAGAATGGCAGCCCATGAAAAAATCATTTGGGGACACCCAATACCATATCCCCCTCTTGGAGATTCACAGCGCACATTAGGTATTAAGGACCGTGAAGAGCCATGTCGTAAAATAAAGCCCTGTTTTACTTGGACTTTGTGTAACGAAGGACTTTCCAAACATTTAGTTACAGGAACCCTCCCCCCTCCTTTTGGTATAATATCTATTAACATCTTGTGTGTTCTGGTTACTATTGCTGCATAAGAAGCCATCCCAAAATTCAGGGGCCTGAAACAACTATTTTATTAGGCTCACAGATCTGGTGGGTCAGAAATTCTAACAGGACTTGGCGGGGATGGCTTGTCTTCATTCTGTGCTGTTTGGGGCCTCATCTGAAAAAGCTTGAAGGTCAGGATGACTCTGGTGGGAGGTTGTCTACAGAGTTGAAGGATGGATGTAGGTGAGCAAGATGGAGGGGCGGCCTAAGGAGGAGCACCATCCAGGTACAGAGAGAAGCCCCTGGAAAGACACTGAGGTGGTAAGGAGTAGGGCAAACTCTAGGCACTTGGATGTCTTCTGTGGTTGGGGTGTGTAGGGCTATGGTGGAGAGACTTGAGATGAAGCTCTTGGAATACACCATTTGAGGTCTTCAAGGTCTTATTGAAGCTTTTGGATTTTGTCCTAAGAGTGGCCAGAAGGAGGGTTTTAAAGAGAGATGGGCTTGATGATTTTCATTTTGAAAAGAACCTTCTGGTTATTGCAAGAGAATGGACTTGAGGGCGAGTGTGGACAGCTGGGAGGTTATTTTGGAGCTGACATAGAGATGGAAAGAAGTGGATGGCTTGGACGTATACTTAGGAGGCAGGACCTGGCTTGAGCAACTGCATGGTGCCTTTTCTGTCAGAGGGAATCTTGGAGAAGAACCAGTTTGAGCTACCTCTGGGACATAGTTGTCAAGGAGGTAGAGGATACAAAGGACTGAAGTTAAGAGGCTAGATACATAATCATGGGAGTAACACCTTGTACATGGTGAGCAGAAGCTATGGGGAGCATAGTCCCCAGGGAAGTTGTAGAGAGAGAGAAGAGAAAGGGACCCAGCAGTAAGGAGGCGCCTTGCCATGTGTAAGCATTTCAGATTAATATGGTTTCAGCTTAAGAACCTGGACAAAATCCTAAGTGTCTCCAACTTATCAAAATCTGCATAGAGCCAGCTGAGTCTCTTGTCCTTCAGTGTCTGAGCATGGACCAGCCTCTCTGAGAGGTCCCTGCTCTTCCCCTTTCTATGGAGAGAGAAGACGAGGGGTAAGATGAGAACCTCTTGTGGCTGAAGGATCACATCAGATCTGGACTGCTTTTGTATTTTTCAAGACTTTTGCTATATTAAAAATAAATAAATTCTAAGACATGGCTATAGAAATTGTAGGAACAAAATTTTTTTTAAGATTTTATTTATTTGAAGGAGAGAGAGAAAGAGCATGGACAAGAGAATGAAAGAGAGAGCATGGGGTGGGAGAAACGGGAGAAGAGGCAGAGAGAGAGTGAGAAGCAGACTGTCTGCTGAACAGGGATCCCAATTCAGGGCTCCATCCCAGGACCCTGGGATCATTACTTGAGCTGAAGGCGGCTGCTTAACTGATTGAGCCACCCAGGTGCCCCTGAAATTGTGGGAAATTTTTAAATATGTGTTTTATTTGGAAATAATTTCCATCTTACAACACATACAAATAAAACTAGTACAAACACACCTGAAACACTTACCCAGATTCAGCTCCTATTAACATTTTAACCATCTACTTTATTAGTTGCTTCCCCTTCTTCCTCTTTCCTTCATCCTCCATTCCTCATGCATCCTTCCATCCTTCCATCCATCCATCCATGCATCCTCCCGTCCATCCATGCATTCTTCCATCCATCCATCCATCCATCCATCCACCCACCCACCCACCCACCCATCCATGCATCACCCACCCACCCTTCTATCCACTAACCCACCCACCCATCCATCCACCCACCCAATGCATGCATGCATCCATCCGTCCATCCACCTATCTATCATATATCCATTCATTACCTATCTAGTTTCTTTTCTGAGCCATTTGTAAGTAAGTTACATATATCACAGCCCTCTGTCCCTAAATATTTCAATGTGTATTTTCTAGAAATAGGGATATTCTTGTACATAACCATGGTACAGCTATAAACTTAAGCAAATTTAACACTGATACAATACTTTTATAAAATCTGCTGTTTGTGTTCCAGTTTTATCGATTGACCTAGTAATATCTATAATAGTATTTCTCTCCCACCCTCCATATCCAGCTTAGGGTTAGGGTTTAAATGTCATGTCTCTTTAGCCTTCTTTAAACTGGAACATTCCACAGCTTTCTTTGTCTTGCATGACATTGACATTTTTGAAGGAATACAGTGTGCCCCCTCTTAACTGAATGTGCCTCATTTTGTGTTTGCCTGATGTTTTTCTGATGATTAGATTGGGGTTTGTATTCTTAGCTGGAACACTGCATAGGTGATAATGTGTCCTTCCCAGAGCATCACATTTGAGAGGCGCATGGTACCCATCTGTCTCTCATTGATGATGCTATTTTTTTAAGAGAGGGAGTGGGAGAGAGGCAGAGGGTGAGAGAGAGAATCTTAAGCAGACTCTGTGCCCGGGATGGAACCTGATGTGGGGCTTGATCTCACAACCCTGAGATCATGACCTCAGCCGAAACCGAGTCAGAGACTTAACTGACTGAGCCACCCAGGTGCCCCACTGATACTAATTTTTATCATCCAGTGTAGGTGTTGTGTGATTTTTAAAAAATTATATGATCATTGTTTTCTTCATTGCAACTAATACACGATCTATGGGAGAATAGGTTAAGACTATATAAATATCCTGTTCCTTGTCTTGGTTTCCCCCTAGATTTAGCATCCACTGATTTTCCAGGTTCAATGATTCCACCACATTTAATAGTTTATTCTCAAGAGTCCCATTTCAACCAAGAGATCTTCCTGTCCTCTATTTATTTAGGTACCTATTTATTATCAGCATGGACCCATGAACTCCTGTCCTTTTTTATTTTTAAAGATTTTGTTTATTTACTTGACAGAGAGAGAGAGAGAGAGAGAGAGAGAGCACAAGGAGGGGGAGTGGCAGGCAGAGGGAGAGGGAGAAGCAGGGTCTCTGCTGAGCAAGGAGCCTGATCCCAGGACCCTGGGATCATGACCTGAATCAAAGGCAGCCTCTAAACTGCCTGAGCCACCCAGGTGCCCCATGGATTCCTGTCTTTTTCAGTGGTTTATAATTCATTCCTATTTAATCATATGGCATTTAATTACCTTGCTCAAATTGTTGTGGATGTAGTCAGCGGCTGTCTCTCCAAGCTGGGTCCCATGACCTTATGACACACACTCCTCACTTTTTAAGCACCTACTTTCTGTCATAACATGATATTACAGGCTCATCTTATACCAGTTGGAACCAGCCTTTTCTGGAGGAGCCCTGGTTCCATTTAGTGGAGGATGATATTAGAAACCAAGATCTGAGCACTAGGGGTGCTCATTGCTACTGAAGTATCTTTGCTTCTTGGAGTCATGGCATATTTAAAATATTTTAGGTAGTGACAAAAATCAGTACTTTTATAAAAGCAAATACAGTAGAATTTCAAGAAAATAATGGGGTTTATGAAACTGTATTATTTCATAGCGCTTCACAGCAATGTCCTGGGACATTGGACATGAGTGATGAGTGCCCTCTTCTTTTTTTTTTTTAAAGATTTTATTTATTTATTTGACAGATAGAGATCACAAGTAGGCAGAGAGGCAGGCAGAGAGAGAGAGAGAGGAGGAAGCAGGCTTCCTGCCAAGCAGAGAGCCCAATGTGGGGCTCGATCCCAGGACCTTGGGATCATGGCCTGAGCCGAAGGCAGAGGCTTTAACCCACTGAGCCACCCAGGCACCCCTGAGTGCCCTATTCTATCCAGGCTGTTAGCTGGTATCTGTGACTGTGTGTAGAGCTTCATTGGGGGAGAATTGTAAGTCTGAGCTCAAAGCAGTTTGTGGAGTTTGAAGTCCAAGCCGAGTGACCCTTCTGTGCTGCACATCTGAGTTCCCCTGATTCCAACCACCTTTTGATTTCATTTGCATAGTACTGGTCACAAAGTACCTCTTAAACAGCAAATGCCCAATATTGTTTACCCAAAGAACAAGCTCCTCTCTGTGACCTTGTGGCCCTGACCTAGAGCTGACCAGTGATGCTGACCTTTCCGCAGTTGGGCACCCTAATCCACCTGGTCTCCTAACAGAATGTCTTTCTTTGGCTTCTTTGAGTTTCCCCCTTCTTCTGTAAACAGTTGTAAAACACGCTGTCCCTCTTGAGCCCAGTTCAATCAACGCCAGAGAAGAACTCGGACTGGCTCTGATGCTGAAGATGGCCAAAGCCTTGTGTTTTGAGAAAAAACATTCATGTTTAATCTTTTTTATTATTATAGCCTATCCCATTTTTGAAGTTGTGGCCTCACCCTCTGACCTGTAGCACCCAAGGCCTATGAGCTGCAAATATTCTGTAGGTTTTGGGAAGAGATGGACATCTCCATCCCAGGATGCTCCCCAGCCCTTACCTCACCAGATAGGGTCAGATATTAGGTCTGGAGGAATGGGGCCTTGGAGCTTGGGAGGAAAGTGTTTAAACAGCCTGTTGTAAGGAGCATCTTCAGATTAATCACTGAAGACTTCTTTGGGTTATAGTCCTGTGCAAGGGCTTATTCAGGGCCAGCAAAGGAACAAGAGTAAGTCCAATTTTGGCCTCAAGGAGCTTACATTTCTTTTTTTTTTTTTTTAA